>JAHZMV010006578.1:0-19166 GCA_027743765.1 Coecobrya sp. COE2
AATGAGTTGACTGGAAACCAACTTTCAAACCATCTGAAGACGTTTATGGGGAACCATGCCGAAAATCACTTTTCCGTAAGATATGAGGTAAGTGAGAAGAATGATTTACCAGACGAAGCAGGTGTGTTGCTATTTTCTGTGAAACAAGGAAGCATATTGCAAAGGTCAGTTGAATTAAAAAATCTCTTTTACATTTTATTTTCATAAATCTTCATTTTTCATAAATTTACTATCATAAATTTTATTCCAATATTATTGAGTAATACATTCCACGATCAAATATGCATTTATACAGCAGTGATCGGTTTGTCTTTCCAACAATAATTCAATTTATGGACGGTCCAATCGGCCAGGACGGATTAGTGGATGCACTAAAATGCTTATATGAAGGGAAGTCGGTTGGAATGATTGAAAAGGTAAGATCGCATGCCACTAATCATTATTTATAATTCCTTAATTTATTACAAAACATTATATACATTGTAAACAAAGCAGCCACACATAGACATTTGTTGAATGGTAGGCTCATCGAAGAGAAATTTTTTAATGTAAGATTCGAAAGGTATTCGGCATGTAAAACAAGCGTGTGGGCAAATTCATACAAATCTGTCTTTGATAAAGTTATGAAAATGTGCTCATTGGCCTAAATATTTATACTGTATCAAAAATAACCCTTTTATGACGATAGTGAAGATTTACGAAACACCCTAACTTTTCCAAAAACCGTACCATTTTCAAATAGCATTAATACTTTTTAAAGAAAAGCACATACCCTTTAGAAACTGAATCGTAATGACAATTTAAAAAATAAAACTGATAAAAGGGTCGTATTTCTCAAAATGGAAAATGGCAAATCGTGATATTTTGAGAGTACGGGGTATGTTGATATCATTGCATTGAACAGACGGGCACAGAAATGGATATTTAATCAAAGGTCATCGGTTTTTTCTATATACATTGATTGATTTGATGAAATTTGCTTCGTGAATACGATAGACCATTCCTCGGTTAATTGAAATAGATTTGAAAAACCACAAGTCAATAAGTATTTCAATACGAATTCAAATAAGGCACAGGCATATTTTGATTATAACCGTTGAAAACAAATTTTACAGCAGATTTATTGTATTTAGGTGTGTTACATTTTTAGTAGCTAAAACAATGATCTCCTTTATTGTGTTAGTTTTTCTACGAAGTTCAATATTATCATATATCATTGTTATAAAATAGCACTCTAATTGCAAATGACCATACGTTATGCTTTTAATCTATCCCAATTACACTAATAAGAAAGGCTCAAAGAGTTTATGTGCACCAAATTTGATATGATATGATATTGTGAGATTTGGGGAGTCCGTTAACTATTTGGAAGGATTGCATTACCTCTGCATGCTCATTTCCGTGAGCGTTTTAGCATACCCCATAAATTAAAAGTTCCGCAATACCTACTTTGCTTAATTTTTTATGGGTCTATAATCACTTATACCATGATATTATTCTGCTGAATAAGATCCTGGTATAAGTGTTTATTTTTTAAATTCTCATTAACATTTTCCTAAAGCGTATAGATTCTTCAATGTTTCTCTATGTGCATGTGTAATATAAATCAACTTATTATTCTAAAGCAATTTGCAAGATTTCCTTACTTTCGGTACACAAAATGTTCCTGCGAAAATATCTGAAATTCACTGCTGCATTGTGCTCTAATTGATCAGAAATTTCCATATATGAAAGAACGTTTGTAATCTTTTCTAGGGGATAAAGAAAGCGTTTACATATTTATTCGTTTTATTTTGTTCTAATTTTAGGCTGTGATTGAAGCTTGGATGGGAATACGGGAAGCCACAATGCAAGATTTCGATTACAAGGAACTGCATCTCCCAAATGAACCCATAGCTATTATTGGAATGAGTTGCAGATTGCCAGGGGCAAATAATCTGCAGGAATTTTGGAATCTTCTTTATTCCGGAAAAGAAGGAGGGCAACAACTTCCTTCGTATCGTTGGAAGAAGGAACAATGTATACATCCTGTGGGAGAAAATGAGAACAAAACTTACGCTGGCTTCTTAAATACATCCGTGGAGGACTTTGATGCAAAATTCTTCGGAATCAGTCCAAAGGAAGCCATATTCATGGACCCTCAAACCAGAATTCTTCATGAGGTTATGTGGGAATGCTTTGAAAACGCTGCAGTGGATCCGTCTACCTTGTACGGAAGTAGAACTGGAATATTTACAGGCAGCTGGCTAAATGACTACAAAGAAATTGTTCACTCTTCCAACAAGCGGGAATTTTTTCGAACGTACATGGGAAATAGCATTGGAGCAGGCGCGGCAAGATTATCTCATTTTCTTGGGGTTACAGGGCCATGCATTGCTACAGTAAGTACTAAACCAAATATACATTTCGCCTGCGACTTTTCACAAGGAGCCATATCAAGAAATGTCTGGGATGATATTGAGATGCAGAAATTTGCGTGGTGACCTGAGAATGATATGCTGAAACATAGAAATCCTCTCCATCAAATTTTATGAATTTCGATATTCAAATCTCAATATGCCCCAAATTTTGCTGCGGATATTTGTCCAAAGTCACAGTTTATTTCGAATATAGTCTTTTTAAATATTTGAGTACCATTCCTTGAGATTTAAATTAACTACTTTTTGGTTTAGGAAAGCGGCTGTTCTTCTGCTATAGTGGCTGTTGACATGGCAGTAAAAAGTCTGCGTTGCAGGGAGACAAACTTGGCAATGGCAGGAGGTGTCAATCTCCTTCTTCACCCTTTCACTAGCAACATAATGGAATGGGGTGACTCAAGAAGGAGTGAGCAGAAGCATAGGAACTCCAACAGTGCATTGTGAAGCGTTGGCAATGAAGTTGGCATTGGAAAACGCGGATGCTCGCCCAGAGCAGGTGTCGTTTGTGGAGGCCCATGGCACTGGTACCCCTGTTGGAGATCCAATGGAGATTGCGGCTATCGCGAAGGCATATAGATCCTCTAATAGGAACTCCCCACTGGTAATTGGCTCTGTGAAAACAAATGTGGGTCATACCGAAAGCTGTTCTGGGATTACTGGAATAATCAAGACGGTATTGGCATTACATCATGAGCTTATTCCCAAACATCTGAACTTAGAGACCCTTAATCCCGAAATCGATTTGGAAGTCATTCCTGCTGTTATCCCTATGGAATCCCTGCCATGGCCAAAGATTCACCGAAAACCAAGATTAGCTGGAGTGAGCTCATTCGGTATAACAGGGACCGATGCTCACGTCATACTTCAGGAACCAATGGATATTGCATGCCCCAAATTTACGATGGGCATAGATAGACCTCTTCATATCCTTAAAATATCTGCGAAAAGCAGTGAAGCACTTAAGGAATTGCTTGGAAAATACAAGAATATTTTCACAGACGAGGGAGATACGTCTCACAATTTATTTTCCGATGCTGCATTTACAGCGAATACTGGACGAGCGTCTTTCAATCACCGGGCTTTCATATTAGCTCCAAATTTTAAAGATGCTGCAAAATCAATCCAACAAATGAATCTGACCACCGCTGAGGCTGCTGATGATCCAGGACCAATCTGCTTTCTTTTCACCGGTCAAGGTTCACAGTATCCGGGAATGGCACGACTTTTGTACGAAACCAGTCCTGTCTTTCGCCTCCACTTTGATCAGTGCGAACAAATACTCAAAGAACATTACGGCTTATCAATTCGACAAGTAATTTGGGAGTCAGACCCCGAGTTGAAAGAGCTCAGTAGAACAATTTACAGCCAAACAGCCATCTTCTGCGTGGAATACTGTCTTTTGAAGCTTTGGGAATCTTGGGGTGTCCAGCCAAATTATGTCCTGGGGCATAGCTTAGGTGAATTTTGTGCTGCTATTGCCGCCGGAATACTAACCTTTGAAGACGCCATTAAACTTGTCGCCATACGAAGTCGATTGATTGATCACCTTCAAAGGGGAAGTATGCTGGTTCTGAAGGATAATCAGGATAAGGTACGTCACCTGATGAAAGCATCAAACATTAACGTTGAAATTGCAGCTTCAAATAGTCCTGACCAAACTGTAGTCGCTGGAGATACTAACAAAATAGAGGAATTTTATACCTATTGCCGGGAAAACGGGCTTAAATGTGTCATCCTGGAAGCATCACATGCCTTCCATTCAAAGCATATGGATCCCATGTTGGATGAATATAGAAGGACTGCACAAAGTATCAATTACAACAAGCCTGCCAATCATGGAGTTCAATATATTTCCGGAATGAAGGGAAAGATTATGGAAGAATTAGACGCTGACTACTGGGTACAACATACAAGGCAACCTGTGCATTTCATAGAAGCCTGTCAGACACTGAAAAATATCAACTGTCAAAACTTCCTAGAAATTGGACCACACCCGGTTCTCTCCGCATTTGTTATGCAAAATATAGAAAATAGTAAAATTGCATGTCATTCTTCATTGCGCCGGAATACCAACGATTGGGAAACTATACTAACCAGTTTAGGAAAATTGTTTCTGGCAGGTTACAGAATTGATTGGTTAGGATTTGAGAAGCAGTATAACCGAAAAAAATTGACGATTTTACCTCTGTATCCGTTTCAGCGTAAAAGCTATTGGGTGGACTGTCATGACAGTGCAGTCGTTATCCACCCTCTGCTCGGTTCCCAAATTTCCAACGCTTCTAATGTGAGTATTTTCCAAAACAACTTAGATGTCAACACAGTGCCTTATCTAAAACACCATTGCATTGGAACAAAATTAATTTTCCCGGGAGCAGCATTTACAGAAATGATGATGGCTGCCGGTTACTGCGTTTCGAATTTTTTGAACGAAAACCTGGAAAAGCTGAGTCGACCAGTGGCCATTGAAAATGTTACGATTCATGCTCCATTGGAGTTGAAGGATGACAAACGTACACAGTTTCAGGTTATCGTTGACCTCCCAGATAAGAAGGTTAACGATACCGGGAGCTCAACTGCCAGTAACGATCGACAAGCCTTTCGGTGTAAGATTTACAGCCGAAATAATAATTACAATTCAGAATATTCATCCTACTCACGAAAATGGAATAATCATGCTTCAGGAAACTTTCATCCAGTAATTGGAAATATGGCCGAAATCCTCCGAAATTGGAGTGGGGACAGGATTAGGGAAATAACTGCTTCGAAGGAACCAGTACCTATGCATACGTTCTACAAACGTCTGGACGGGGTAGGTTTAAAATTTGGAGAAGCATTTCAATCAATAAAACAACAATGGACATTTCATAGTGAAACTGGAAAGGAAGTAATTTCTGAAGTAATCATTTCACCAAATTTCCAAAAGTATGTACTTCATCCGATCGTTATTGACGCCATGTTCCAGGCACATTTCCTTGTTACCTTTTTTGAATCAAAGCCAACTGTACTCCAAATGCCAGTACACTTGGGTCGACTGATTGTGTTCACAAATTTAGACTTTCAGGAATCCAAATCTTCTCTGTTGTACATACACGCGAAATGGACAGAAAATGAAAAATGCTCCATTTTTCTATGTACACAAGAAATGCAGCCAATAGCCCTTATAGAAGATCTCGAATTTGTGGGAACAAACATAAAAACACTTCAATCAACGCTAGAGCAACAAAACAGTCCATTGCCAGATTGCTGGGAGGAAACCTGGAAATTAATCCCAGGACCGGAAGATAATCGACTGAACCTGACATTTAACTTCAAGTCGCTGATGGAAGTGTTACAGGAGAAAATACAAGATGGAGATGAAACTTCTTCGGATGATGAAATCATTGCTAAACAGGTTGAGACGTTGGTGTGCTTGTATACTCTGCGTGCGCTATATCAGCTTGGCTGGGAACCTAGTCTTGACGATGAGTTTAGTGTCCAGCAATTTTGTATCAAGTACAAAATCCTAGCAAAGTACAATCAACTTGTCCACTTTTACTTCAGCATGCTTCAAGATATATTCGGAATCATGAAACCTGCTTCTAAATCCGACAATAATGACCGAAGGTGGAAAGTAAACTGCGTTCTATATCAGTCGGAATATGAGCTGAGTAACCAAATAAATATTATATATTCTGACCTAATAATGAACGATACTATCAGTGCTTCAGTAAAAATCTACAACAACGTAGGAAATAGTCTGACGAAAATACTGACGGGAGAAGAATCCCCTCTTGCTATAATGTTCCCCGTGGATCCTGAAACGCAGGAAATATCCGCTGAGAGGTATTATTACAATCACCCAGGAAAGAAGGGTATTATGAGTAAGTCTGCTACAACGTTGCATTCACTCCTGCAAGCAATTTACGACTTTAATGTCAAGCAAGGTTCGAAAAGGGTGATGCGTGTTTTGGAAATTGGGGCTGGAACGGGTTCTGCTAGTGTAGTAACATTGCAGAACCTCAAAAATATTTTTGGAACAAGATTCGAATACTATTATACGGATATTAGTGCTAGCTTTTTTAGCAAAGCCGAAATGAAGTTTGAGGAATACAAAGGAAATTTAAAGTTCGCAACATTCAACATTGAGGAGAATCTTTTGGATCAAGGAATTCCAATAAGCTATTTTGATTTTGTCGTCGGGTTTGACGTGCTACATGCGACCAAAAATTTGCGAGAATGCTTGCGGAATATAAGAATGACTCTGAGACCTCACGGAGTACTAACGTTTGCTGATACGTTAACAGCCGATAAAGGTATTACGTTTTTGTTCGGACTGATGGAGGGTTATTGGAGATTTCAGGATTTTGAAGTAAGGGCTAATCATCCCTGTATAAACTCTGAAACATGGCAGAATCTGCTTTTGGAATCAGGCTTTTGTGCAGTTTACTCCTGTAGCGCATATTTTGGTTCTTTGGGACTAATATCAGCACAAGCAAATGAATATGCAGCATTTGAAACACCGGCTGTACCACTAAATTCTACGAAGTATAATAAAAGATGGATAATATTTTCAACGAAAGAAAAGGGTAATCTTATGACGAAAGTTGAAAAATTGTTGCAGATGGGTGGGAACAAAGTCGACATGGTGTTCCCCTCTGAAGAAATAGAACTCAGCGACTATGACGAGTCAGCAGATATATATTCAATATTGAGGGGAACAGCAAGCATATGCAATGGGGACGGGCAACTTCAAGGAATAATTTTCGGTTGGGGAATGACGAACAGTGGGATGGATGCTCAGAGAAAATTTTCGCTTCCCTTTCTGCACATTGCTAAGTATATGCTCAAGGAATTGAAGCCACCTCGACTTTATATTTTAACCAGTGACGTATGTTACGTGATGACGGAAGATGTTAAAAACCCTAGCGCTGCGACATTATTTGGCATGGCAAAATCGCTAAAAAATGAAAATCCTGAATTGTTTGTTAGATGTGTCGACCTAGAAGGCGAAAGTGATCCAGAAACACAAGTAAGTCAAATCCTATTTGAGGTAGCGATGCACAAAGATATTCATGACAGGGATAGGATTCAAGTGTCGTACAGACAGGGATCTAGATTTGAGCCCAGATTAATTCGTTCTGTCAAGCAACAGAGTCAGAGTGATTTGCAGCTTCCTCCAAGTACTACCAGATATCAATTAGTACTACCAAAAACTAGGATTATAAACGATCTAAAGTTTGGCATGATGGATGAAGAATTTGTTGGTGATAATATGGTTGAAGTCAAAACCAAGGCGTTTGCCTTGAATTTCAGGGATATATTTGCCATTCATAAACCAACTGCGGAGTTTGAAAATATTAATGGAGTGGGAATTGACTTTGCCGGAGTTATTACAAAACTGGGGATTGGAGTTTCTACCGAGAGATTTAAAGTGGGGGATCGAGTATTTGGCTTGAACTTGAAAGATGGTCAGCTACCAAGCCATTTGGTAGTTGATGCTGATTATGTTTGGAAAATTCCGCAAAACATGACAATGAGTGAGGCTGCCACTCTTCCAACTGTTTTCGCCACAAGTATCCATTGCCTCCTAAATGTTGCTAAATTGGAGAAAGGTGAGAGAGTTCTTATTCATACTGGATCTGGAGGCGCAGGTCTGAGTGCAATTCAAATCGCTAAAAATCTAGGAGCAGAGATTATTACAACCGCTGGCAGTCCAAGAAAGCGAGCATATTTAAGAAGTCTTGGAATCAAGCATGTATTTCACTCTCGGAACACGAGCTATAAAGATGATATCTTAAAGGCTACAAATGGACGCGGGGTAGATGTTGTCCTGAATTCCCTTACTGGAGCTGGCTTCAAGGAGGCAACTTTAGACGTATGCTCACAAAAAGCTAGATTTGTGGAAATGAGCAAATTGTCTGTGTGGACACAGGAAGAGGTACGGGCTCTTAGACCAGATGTTCAGTACTCAATTGTAGATATAACTAAACTTGCTAAACAAATTTGGAATGACCTGCAAGCAAAAATGATGGAAAATCTCGAAAATGGAGCATTCCGTCCTATACCTTTTATAAATTTCGACGCACTACGCATCCGACACGCATTACAATTTTTTCAAAAGGCAAAGCATATTGGAAAAATTGTATTGAGTATGCCAGATGTGAAAGTAGAGGACGGTCGGTGGCTGGTGGAAGTTCCACTGTTCAATGGTGATAGCACATATCTAATCACTGGTGGAATGGGAGGAATTGGGTTTGAGGTTTGCAAGTGGATGTTAAATAAAGGAGCATCGGACATTGTTCTCATAGGCAGACATGAGCCACGACCGGATATTTCCATAGATATAGAAAAACTCAACAATCGACGTAGTACGAACATAACTACAAAACTGTGTGATGTTGGAAACTACGATCAGATTAGTAAATTGATTGCTGAGTTACGGGGTAACGATGACATTAAACCCATTCGAGGAGTGCATCATTGTGCGGGCGTTCTCCGGGACGGTTTGTATGAAAACCAATCATGGGAAAGCTTTACAGCTACATTTGGTTCCAAGGTGGATGGCAGCTGGAACCTTCATCGAATTTTCAAGAATAGCCAATTGGAGCATTTTGTCCTCTACTCTAGCTTTACAGCTCTAGGAGGAAGTCCAGGACAATCCAATCACAGTGCGGCTAACTGTTTCGAGGATGCCTTGGCGCATTACAGATATTCCCGGGGGTTACCTGCTACCTCCATAAATTGGGGTCAGTGGGCGCAGGTTGGCTGTGCTAAGGAAGCATCGGTGTCTGGTATTTTACCAGTGAGCACAACCAGAATGCTAAATGGACTGGAAGAAGTTTTTCGAGATCACCGACTGCAGGTAGCGTTTGCGGAATTTGAGAATTTGGGTGCGTTAACGACTTTCTTTCACACAACAAAATGTTACTTCGACGAAAAACTGCTTAGAGGTTTGAAAGACGCTGAGGGAGACAAACATTTTGCGATTCAGCTTCAGTCCTCGAAATTTTGGAACGAATTTAATGAGGTACAATTACCACAGGAGAAAATTGACCTAGTTTCCGAATATATAAAAGCAATTCTGTGTACATCGCTCAGGATGGATCCCGGAGAGAAAATAAAAGACGACGACAGCATCCAGGATCTTGGAGTGGACTCATTAATGATGATAGAGTTACGCAACAGTATTCAAAATTTGCTGGGTAGCAGAATATCCATTGGTATAAGTGCGATAAAAGATTGCCACACAATTCGACAATTGGCCTCGGTAATTGTTGACAGAATTCAACGTAATCAATCGGACGACATGCAAAGTGTACCGGTGATGTCTCCTGAAGAGCTTGTTGAATTGCTGAATATGGACAGTCTCCTAGATGAATCCATTCAACTAGAAAGGAGTTATGAGACAACACCAATGAAACGGGTGCTTATTACAGGAGTAACCGGTCAGTTAGGCCCGTATGTGCTCTCATGGCTTAGTCAAATGACTACCGTGGAAAATATTACATGTCTTATTCGAACACATAAACATATTTGCCCACACAAGAAGTTGGTGCAAGTTTTGGAAAGGATGGATCTTGAGAAAAATGTGGACATGAAACGAGTAACGTGTCTGACAGGTGACATTACACTCTCCCAATTTGGCTTGGAACAAGAAACATATGACCGACTCTGTCAATCCATCGATGGAATCATTCACTTAGGTGTTCGGAGCAAGTTTGTGGAATCATATTACAAGAACGCGAGTGGTAATGACGTCAGGGGTGTAAACGTATGCGGAACTCTTAATGTTTTAAAATTTGCGGCGAAAAAGAAGACAAAGCAAGTTTTTTACTCAAGTACAATAATGACAGGATATGTTGTAAGTGATGACAAAACCTTGTCGGATAGGTGGCCGGAAATGGCTGCGATAAAGCCACTGGTCGACATGGAAATGCCTGGGTATGTACTCTCAAAGTATGTTGGTGAAATGCTAGTAAAGCAGGCAAATGAGAGAGGCATTCCTTGCAAAATATTTCGATTCCCGTGGATTATGGGCAATAGTGTAACAGGTCAAGTTAACTATGAAAATAATCTATGTGTTTTAAAATTTCTCGCATATCTCAAACTTAAAGCTATGCCAATGTCTTCTCTTCCGGCTACTGTGCTTCCAGCAGATATTTGCGCGAAATGGTCACTCAATTTATTTTGGAATGAAGATGCTCCATACGAAGTTTACAATATTGTTCATCCTAGTCCTGACCTCGAGATGGAATTCATGAATCTGGCCAAATTAGAGTTTAACACTGACATCGAGGTGGTCGAATGGACAAATGCCGAATTTGTGGAAAAATTATATGCCACAGACATACCACTTGATATACTTAAGGAACTTTACCAAGATTTGGAGAAAACAACTTCAGTATTGTCGTCCAAATCATTCCAGTATATTCAAGGCTATATAAATTTTCCTGACACTTTCTTCAGCAACAAGAAGCTAAACATGTCTCTGCCTAATTACAGTCATGATTTGCCTAGTACAATGGATATCATAAAGAGCAACTTGGATTATGTAAAGAAAACCGAGTTTTTTGGGAAATTCAGATTCAAGAAAATTATAGAAAACAATACAGAAATAGATAGCCATTCATTTTATTAGGCAAATAATTTAAAATTTATCTGAGTTGTTTTAAATATATGTACGTCTAGTAAATTGGACTTATCGAAACTTTTTTGAATAACAAAATTAAAGCTAAAGTGAAAAGTGTTATATATTTCAGCATTGTTTTGGACTGGCTGCGTATATGACAATAATAAAAAATAATAATTATAATAATTTTCCATGATTATTGTGCAATATGCAGTCATACATATGTGTAAAACTGAGTATTTTGGCTAAATATTAAACTACCAATTAAATAAGTTGTAAATTCACATTGTTATGAATTATTGCTTTCGGTGTCTTCAATCTAGAGAGTTTTTATTGTATTTGTGAAATTTTGCCTTTGGTGTGACAAAAATAATTTATGTCATCATAATCCATCATCCAAATAGACATATGCAGTTCGGGTGCATTTTCTGGCCAGGGATTACCAAACAATGCAGCAAGTTAATAGTTCCTCATACGTGGTTGTAGGAAACCTTTTCCCGTTTTAATTAGACTATTATTGTTTATTGTATAATTTTATTGTTATGTGAGTGTGGTTTGATTTTGATATTAATGAACTGATATTAAGGCAAAGATTAGCTCATGTTTCACCTACTGCTGATATAAAATAAATACTTACAAAACAAGCTTCCGAACATATCTCATTTATTTGTCTGGAAAGCCTTACACAACAATTTCAGAACAGGTTAGAGTCACAATGCCGTCTTGCTTTGTTCCCAACGTGTAACTAAAGGATTGCTCTCATTTCTAATGCTTCCAAATACAATTTGATGGGTTTAGGATTCACTTAGGATTTAGGATCTTTGTTTAGATCTGAGGTAAGAATTAATATTTCAACATATTTGTGCTGCGTGTTTTTTAAAAGGTTTCTTTTTATGCACAAGTCCATGAATAAGAATTTTATTGTATTTGATAAACTAAAACTGGTTTAGGGAAGCCTTACATTCTTGTGATCTCAGATCTAACAAATTATCCCACTTTTTGACAATAACAAATTCCCATGACCATTGATGACAGCGTTACGATTGAAATGTAATATATTTATGATTATGCCAACAGACGATTATTTATTTCAGTTTTTATATTATTAATATTATATTTTAATATTTTTTAGGATATTTGGAATATTAAATATTTACAACTTTGCTCATAATCTTTCATCTTTAACACTTAATACCTATAATATGCCACGGGTAAATTTTAATTTGCGATGCTAGAAAGTTTCATTTTCCACCAAAAATTATGTTAGATCTATATCTCTAGATTAGTTATGAAATTATCTAAATATTAATTCCTATTACTCCTTCAAAATGTTTGTTACTCTTTGATTTTATTTGATAATTAACTTTAACTAACGTTCAAAGGATCTCAAAATGGGGCCATTGTGGCAAAAAGTCCAACTTAGGTCCTAACTTTGTGGCTCTGGGCACCGATACTGCTCCTGAGTATATACTGACTATGACAATAAAGAGTCTACCACTAATAATTATTCAGGGCTCACTATAAATTAAACATTGTTTAAAGTTAATTTCGTTTTTTAATTCATGATTTTCTTGTCACTATTACAACAATAAGAAGGAGTCCTACTGTCCAAAAAATCAAAACTAAAACTCCAGGCCAAACTGTTGGATTCATTAAACCTACCCCACGCACTATTATTGATCTCATTGCTAATATAGGTAGCGTAACTGGCAGGATGTAGGCAATATATCTGCACAATATGGTCATATTTTCCAGTGGAAAAATTGCTCCTCCTGCAACTAGAGAGATTATAGATATAAATATCAAAACGATAAGTCCTTCAACTTCATCCTTGCATATTATTCCAAGTAGCAGTCCTAAGGGCAATGAGAAATAAGTTCATTCGTAAATGCTATTGTTACATATACTTAATAATGTTAAGTAACATTGGCAATTGTCAATATTAATATTTTACCTATTGCAGTCCCACAGATTCCGGAAAGTAGAAACATTAATATATAGAGCCAGAAAGACCCGTTAATAACGAAACCAAATCCCACATGTAGAACCAAAGTGTTGATAATAATTAATGTCAAGGTAACAATTATTCCATGGCTTACGAGATAGCTGACTACTATATCGGCAGTAGACATCCCTGCAACTCGCAATCTCCTAAAAATTCCTTGATTTCGCTCTTAGCAATCAAATAACAAATAGAGATATATATAGTCAATAATTACTAATATTTAAATTTATCAGCATTTGCATTTACTTTAGAACATTTGGATTTTTCCGCATCTATCGAATTTTCAGTCTATTAGCTGACATAATTTTGTATTCTTGCTATTTGTTTTACATGTTAATTAAATCTACAAGGCAGAATATTCATTTACCTGAAATTAGGATAAGACCTGCAACCACCGATACCGCTAACATAGTCGAGCTGAAAATGTAATAATATTTTAAATTTATAAATATCACCATTTTAATCAATATTTAAAGATATTTAATTGTCACTTACTATATAATAAATCCTGGAATCAGAAAGTTCAAAATTCCTACATCGGAATAGGTACTATAGACTGGAGGCCGGAACTATAAAATTGCCATAAACTTTTTCGATTATGAAGCGAGGATACTTAATTTGCAAAAAATATCTTATTGAAAAAACTTACGTGGAATGGTAACTCTACTTGTTTCACTTCAACGTTACACGAAACAGCCCATTGTTTTAAATATTCCGAATATGATGCCAGTAAATGGTTTGTTAAGAGAAATGCTGTGACATATGCTAAAAACGAAACAATCAATAATTTAGTATCCAATATTATACATCCGGTTCCTTCATAAATATCAGTGGTAACTTTTCATTGATATAAATAATTAAATTGGAAATTGCATGTTTCGTTTAACCGGATTTGTCCAAATAAGCGTGGACTCTGGATCCTCTGATAGATTCATTCTGAGCAAACCGTCTTTGCGTCAGAAAGTCAAATGTATGCCTTGCAAAATTCTCCGGAAATGAAAGATATCCACAGGATCGGCCAAGACGGACTTCCAAAAGTGCATCCTCCTCACTGTGGAAGTGAACCTTGAAATGTTCGAGTACGACATAGAGAATTTACTATTATATTCGTACAAATAAGAAACTCAAGAATGACAAATAATAAAAAATAGAATACCAGAGTAGTATAACCACTTTGTTCCAATATTCTTAGGTATCTATAACTTTCAAGCGCCGTGTCACAGCTGGATTGTGAGTGATTCATTGAGTCACAGCCCAAGGAAGAATTTAACAAATTGTGATTTACTATTCCTACTACAAGCCCTTTTGGTAGCACTCCAAATACAGTTAGGTAGAGGCAGCCTTGAATGATTGACAAGGATAAAAGTGCTACTAACAACCTATATAAAAATTGAAAAATAGTCATCCGAGTATATCGAAATTAAGGCAATGGATTATAGCTGATTGTTTTTATAAGGTAATATGAATTACAATTTGTTTCTGATTAAACTTATGAGTATGACGATACTTAGGCCAAGCACTCTTTGCGACATATTTACGCAGGCTGGTAGGAATTTGTTTCCTCTTTTAGGTTTCCGTGTTTCATTCTGTTCAAAATCTAGATTTGAAACCATTTCGGATTCAAAATCAACGACGTTGTTGAATGCCGGTCCAATATTCGGAGGATTTTCTTCATCCTGATGACAAAGCTGTAGAATAGCCTTCTCCAAAGACTCATTGTTACTGTAACGAAGAATGCTCAATGGTTGGTCTTCAGCAATTAAACGACCACTTCTCATTATTCCGATCTACAAAACAAAAATTTTTTTAGTGAAATATTTGCCTTAATACATATTACTATGTCAAGTATTTTCTATTTATGTGGTTCAATTTTACACATTTACCGTAGTTGAAAGCCGAGCTTCTTCATTATAGTGTGTGCTCAATAGAATGGTCACTCCCAAGTCATTCACAATTTCTTGAAAGTAGGCCCAAATACTATGCATTTATGTTTTGCATTATGAAAAATAAAATATATTCTGTACAATTTATAATTAGTCATCGTACCGAAATGAGCTTAATAAAGTAGGGCAATCGAGTTAATACTAACAACATTTTCATCCAGTTGATTCACGCCGAAGTTGGTGCTTTTTAAAAGAATGAATAAAAGAATGATAACAAAAAACTTTGACCAAAGTAGGCCATATGATTGATAATTTGTCAACTGTCTTCAAATATTACAATGTTCCCAATCATTTAAATGTCTTATTATTCTACATAAATTACTATACACTTGAATTATTAGGTAGTCGGAGTTTACTCCGGATACCTTATGAGTTTGGTAGGGATGTCTGGCCGGCCGGACGGCTGGCCGTCGACGCGATAATTCGAGCACTTTCGAGAAATTCTAAAATGGTTTTCACTAATCGATAGAGAAAATGTCTTGCTCGAATATAGGCATAATGATTTTGACCCCTTGACCTCAGGTCAACGTCAGGGGTCAAATTAAAAATTGTTTTTCAGCTTATATGTACTGCATATGAGAATTTAATCACCAAAAACTAATTTGACCTTTCTTGACCGCAAGGTCAAACAGAGGTCAAATGTTTAAATATGCTCTTTTGAGCGGAAACTTTATATTTAGGGATATTTGGACGAATTAATTCAATTGACCCATCATAACCTCAAGGTCAATTAGGGGTCAAATCAAGTAAACATGCTAATTTTAGTCCCCAAATCTCCGGCTACCTATTTGAACCGTTTACGATGGCTCGTTTATTTATGGCTAAGCTTACAGCAGACCATTAGTCACTCTCATGATTTTCATAGGGGTGATTCTGATTAAATATGTATTGGCTTAATGGCTCAAACGTTTAAGGTTATATATTATCCAAAACATCATTATATATTGTCACGAAATTCTAAGTAGTTATACAAAACTTAACTTTAGTGTATAATTTTAGTACCGCATCAGTATAGAAAATTGAAATACAATATTTTTTCTTCCTATGAAAATATTTGTTTTCCTGCAAAATCATGGGTTCATGTAATTTTTATTATGACATGTGGTTTTTCACACTTCAACCGAATGGCCCTAATGTATAAAAATCATATTATCTTTTTATTATTAGCCTTACGTTTGTCGTAGTAGTGGGTCAAGACCGACCGTCTGACAGGAAAATAAAAAACACAAAATCAAATTTTTGCCACCTTTAAGGAATATACTAATCAGTCAAATCGTTTTATGATAAACCCATCAACAATCCAAATTACCCTTTTCTTTTCATTTAACAAACAAATTAGAACTTACTGGTTCGTCCAGTACCAGTAACTGTGGGGAATGGATTAAAGCCAAAGATAACGAAACTCGCCTCTGTTGTCCACCACTGGAAATATATTAATTGCACAATAATAAAACATCTGAATATTGCAACCTTTTTGAAAACTTTGTTAGAACGTTATTACCTTAAATCTCCAACACGCACATTGTGTGGTGGTAAATCTAAGAGTTTACTAAGGAAGCTCCGTCGTTGTGCAATTTTGCTTCTCCCCATGTTATAAATATTTCCATATAATTCCATGACTTCTTTGATGGATAATTGGTTGTTTAATGCCAGGTCCTATTTCAAATTAAGTTTTATGGAAAAGTTTCTAAGATCAAAGATGCTGATACATGTGACGATTAGCATAATATCGTCTATGATTTCTAATACAGAGCTAAATTGATATTCGCGACAGACACTTACTTGCGGCATATAGCCTAGTTTCCCTGCTTCTGAGGTATTTCTTGTAGATCCAGGTTCCCTACCAAACACAAGTATATTTCCTGAGTTCCAATTTGTCAGTCCGACGATTGAGGAAAGGACCGTTGTTTTCCCGCAACCACTTGCACCCAATAATCCATAACTGTAAATAAACAAATTGTCAACCTGTAGAAAGGATAACTAAAAATATGTATATTTTGTATAAATTACATTGTCCCTTTCTTCACGTTCATGCTGAATCCCTGGAGAATTAGAGCGTCATTGCTATAGCTTTTATGTACATCCCGCAGATGAATTGCACAATCACTACCATTTCGCGTACAATTGGGCGACGAAATGGGGACAGTGTTGTCACCGTCATTTGCGTAATTTCTCAACTGTCTCTCCATAACTGTGACTCTTGGACTAATGAAGGAATGAGTTTAATTTCTTTATTTTATCGTTGCGATTATTTATATCTTAAAACGGAGTTCCGTAAACATTCTTTCTACAGACCACAATCGAATGAGCCATACTAAATATAATTTTTACTTTAGCATAAGATTTTATGCTTCCGTAAATTGGAGAGTGTGAGAGATCGGTAAAAATTGATTAGAGTTTCCCAGCCAGCTCTCATGCAGTCTTTATCTAAAAATGAACGTTGGACATACATTGAATATCTTGCCTTTTATTTAAGCACAGGATTCTCAGGCTAAGCCAGAGAAAAACAAACCTTATCAAAATCAGACAATCTTCAACCAGGTCTGATTTCCAATGCGCACTCTTTTATTTTAAGGTGTTTCTCTGTATGAAATCTTAAGCAGGTAATATCCTCATGGTAGAATTATACTTACCGGGTTTAGTTTTTAAGGTTTATATAAATCAATTCTTGTGTCGTCCAAAATACGTTGCTGGCCATTTGCTACCTGCCCATTTTTCTGAATCACCAAGGGATTTTTTCAACAGCCTCCACAGTTTCCATCTGATTTTGTTGATGCAATTCCTTACAAGCCAAGGTAATGCTCAAAATTTCAGTTCGGATGGATGAATTTTAAAATGCTAGGTAGAAAGTTTTCATTTTCCACCAAAAATATTATTTTGATTTTAATTCCCAGTACTCCGTCACATCTACTGTGACTGTAATTTTATTTAATAATTAACTTTATTTAGAGTTCAAAGCCCCAAGAGATGGGGCATATGCCGCAAAATTGGGACTTTTTGAGCAGAAAGGAGAATGTATGCCCCATTTTTGTGGGACGAGCCCCAGTCTTTGGGCCTGAGTATAGACTGAACGAGTGCATACCATTTCATTGTAGTCATATTTCATCGTATGTAGAGCAACTGTAGCTGAAATTATGGTAGCTGGCATTATTGTCTGTGAGATCTGGAAGGCTGACTTTCAGTTTGAATGTTTAATCTTTAAATCTTATATACCCAACAACCCACGAATTTAACTCTTATAATTTGCGTCAGGTAGAAATAGGATAACTTTGTTCAAGGATTTTTTAATTTTCTTCACTACACACGCTGCCATATATTTTACCATACATTTACCAACTGACGCAATCCAGCAAGTGCGAGTATTTTCCAAATTATTTTTATTTGGAATTAAATTGAAAGTCAATTTTGGCTTTACGAACATAACAAACATAACCAAGGCAAAGTTCAGCTCAGGTTTCACATACGGAGACTATCAAATAAACAAAAGTACCAGACAGTTTTTGCTTTGTAAATTTTTTTTGATTGTATAATTTGTTTGTCTGGATATACTTACGCAACTTTTTGCTAGTAAAGCCATTATTATAACAGGATTAGAGTCGGAAAACCGCCTTTCTCTGTTCCCATCGTTTAACGTGCCGCCGGAATAGTGGTCTCATATCTACATAACTCTTCTTACTACACTTTAATATGCTTGGTATTCAGTTATGTTAAATCTTACATATTACGTAAAGATAAATATTTCAACGTATTTATGTTATTTAAAGAGTTTATTTTTTTATGCCAAAGTTCTTGCACGAATTTTATTTTCTACTTAAACCGTAAAACTGGTTTAAGGAAACCAAATGTCCTTATGATCTGTTCTCACGATATATTGTATTTTTTCGAGTATATGGATTTCGTTGGTTGAAAAGTCATTTTTAATATATCATCTCTATGGACTGAAAATAAGTTACAAATTAATGCAAGAAAATGTTATATTCATTTTTATTATTGAGCATATTTTAGCCACTCTATAAATCCTACAACTGCCGAACATTTAATGCAACACCCACATAGCTTTTGTACATGTTTGCAATGGCTACAACGGTACAGTTCTCAATGGCGCTGTGTTCGGGGTCGACAACTATTAAGCAGCTTACGAACAATAGAATCAAAACATGATAAAAGTATTAGGAAAACGGCTTAAATTATGC
>JAHZMV010006579.1:0-27774 GCA_027743765.1 Coecobrya sp. COE2
ACAGTGCTTTTGTTCGGATTAACACACATTTTGTTTCTTAACATACCTTGATTAACAGTATTTACATAATCGTTAATTAACGGGGGTGTGCTGTAGTTAACAGCTTCAGCTATACACATGTCGTCTACAAAAGCATTCATTATATTTTTTGTACATGAATGATTATCATAGAAATCTGTCAGAAGATCATTAACGAGTATTATGAAAAGCAGGACAGCGATTTTTGTACCTTGCGGAGTACCATTATTAATTGGCAGAAAGTTCGACAATAACGTTTTATGTTTAGTGCACTGCATCCTATTCCGTAGAAAATCCGCAGTCCATAATATGTCATTTGCATGCACATTTAATTTAATTTTTAGCATGAACGATCATAATGGTTAGTTAGCAAGATGGACGTGTTTAGTATGAAAAACTTGTTTCTTAAATCTTGTATAGGCTATGAAAGATTACAATTAAAGAGTCACAAAGTATTGGTTATCCAAGGATATCAAAGCGAGAATAGAATCAGCAACTAATCTAACTTATTGTAAAGCTAGCGAAATTGCAGATGCAATGCAAATGAAAAATTTGCTCCAACCATTTTTTTTCATCAGATGGTCTACTGATTTCATAGAACAAGCAAGTTCCATTGTTTACAAGCTCGCTTCATGCATGATTTTAACTTAACCTTGGGCTTATCCGTCTTTTCAGCCACCGAAATGACTTTAATGTTGCAATAAGGCAACCTTTCAAATGTCTGCAAAACACTTTTGAAGACTTTTCTCTCGCAGCAACACCGAAACCTGATGTTAATTTAACATTCACCGCAGGCAATATTCATATTTCATTTAAAAAGTTCTCTGGAGGAATTTGAAAAACTTAAGTCGTAAATTGTGAATTAGAGACGCCCTAGTTCTCATTAAAATTCCAGCAAGAGCATCAAACAAAACAATATCCCTCGAGACACCACAAAGCCGTACACAATAGTACAAGCATATACGATAATTTAACTTATAGTTGGCTTCCCGCACAGAAATATACCGGTCGAATATAGCAACACAGTCACTTCTAAAAGGCGTCTTGTTTCTGAATACATAACAGCTTTCAAGTACTTGTCTGCTTGCAAAAGACACAATGATACAATTATACGTTAGAAAGTCGTTGTGAAACTAAAAACTAGTTTGATCCACCTTCTTCCATTTTGTGATAAAAGCGATCTAGACAAAAGTTCTTGTAATATAAATGGCTCACATTGATGTGTAAACCAACATTAGGTTGAATAAGCCAATCTGAATTGACAAATAAGTTGTCAGTGTTTCTTTTGGAGATGGTTAGTTTTGAGATTTGTTTACCCCACCTAAAGTGTACAATCTCTTATAGAATAAAATATGTTGTTTGGTATTCCTTTCAGTTCAGATGTTTTTATATTGTGAGCAATGACAAGGACAAAGTAAACATCAAGACCCAACTTGAGCTTATACAAATTAGACAAATATGGGTATAATATGTTGCTATACCCTTGATAACCTAACTATGCCTGTACTTCGTAGATTGTTCCTATTGAAACTAAACACCATTTTTGTTGGTTGGTTAAAATGAAATGCAGTAGGAACGAATATGGCTAATGAGGCAGTACATTGCACACAGCAAACTCCAAATCTCTGGAAATGCTGACTGCCTACTTTTTGGGCATCAGTTAACCTGTGCGAATACTATGTAAAAGTTGGTGCGTTTGTAATATGAGCTGCATCCTTACTAACTGATTGTAGGTATCTCAAGGGTAGTCATCAAATATTTAACTTTTCAACCTAATACCTGATTCTGATGCTGGCGGTAGACCACTTTCATTGCTAAAGTATGAGGTTGGCAAAAAACCCACAATGTTCATCAAACATCAGACTTGGGTCTCAATACAGAAGGCTTTGTTTTTCTCCCACATTAATTTTACGTTCACATTGTGTTGTTAGCAGTTTGCGTGGTAATGTTTAACATGTGGGAAATTGTTGACTTTATAAACTATCGACTTGGACATAATAGCAGTTTGCCTAAGCGACATGGGCTCACTATTAGAAACATTCACCAGCATTGGTAACTCACAAATTTAAACAACAAGGTTTGTTTTTGGAAAAGCTCAAACCTTGTTTATGTTAAACTTTTGCTGCCAATAGCAAATCATTTGAAAGCTTACAAAAAGTTAATGGTTCAATTTAAAAAACATACTGCAAACAAACGGAGGAAACATAACTATATTGTACTAATTTGCAGCAAAAAGTAAAATGTTTCACGATGAGCGATGGACAGTTTAGCATAACGTAAACAAGTTACTTCTATGTAACCAAGATGAAACGAAATATAGTTTTTGTGGAAACCTAAAACGTGAATTTGGGAATTATCCTTGTCCTTTATATGAAACAATTTCCAGAATTACTTTGAAATTGCTTTTATAAAAGACAGTACGAAACCATAGTTGAATAACGTGATTCACATTCTAACAAAGATATTATGACATCCCAAACAACCAACAAATTGGAGTATATACCATGGCGCGAAATAAAATTTCTATATATAAATTGGATGGTTATCTTAGCTAGAAAATACGTATTTAGAAAAGAAAATATCTCCACGAAATATAAATAAAGATGTTGTACGTTCCTGGAAATTACATGGTGTTGAAGTGCACAAAAAGTATTACGCTGTTGACACTATTCCCGCATTGTACTATGAGCACGTTTATATCTCCACGATGGGACTACACGTTCCTACGAGTTCGCTTGTCAATTCATGGTGGTCTGAGCAGCGATGTTCTTGTAGAATTACTTGGTGAAAATCGTAGTGATAGTTGTGCCTCAACATGCCAAGCAAACAAATACCGTATAGTGAAATATGAAATATATTGTGACTATAAAACGAAATCCGCTTGGATGTACGGAGATGTACTTTCTCTGTTTTCTACCAACGAACACTCAGTTTGCAACATTCTGCTGAAGAGACAGGAACAACATTTTTGTTTGGTGTCTGACAAATACTAGCATTATATATCATGGAGTACGCTACCCATTTTCAGAATTATCTTGGGGCGAACTGGTCAAACTACAAACGCATACAAAAGGAAACCTATTACCCGTCCGAATTAACAGAAATAAGTAATAGTTCGTTATTTGGTGTGATAACATACTGCATAATTTTGATTGTGGCCCTCATAGGCCACAAGTTTGCACTGACCTTCCTGCGAGAACAGAATCGGCAGAGAAAATCTCGAATATTTTTGTTGCTGTTGCATCTATCTTTGGCGGATCTGATTGTTTGTCTTGTTGTGGTTCCCACGGAAATATTTTGGCGGTTGAGTGTTCAGTGGAAAGGTGGGAATATTTTGTGTAAATCCACCCAATTTTTCCGGGCATTTGGACTATATCTGAGTTCGTTGGTTCTGATTTGTTTAAGTGTGGACCGTTTCATTTCAATTATTTTTCAACCCAGCTTGATTGGAGTTGCACCCTACCGGCCAGTTAAACGAATGATACTAACTGCTTGGATTACAGCTGCAATATTTTCCGTTCCTCAAGTGTTTCTCTTTCGGGTAGAAACTCATCCGAGGTATCCAAGTTATACACAGTGCGTTACGAGTGCTTTCCACGACAAGGAACAGTTTAGTTACGTGAAAATATATAGCATATTTTCTCTTGTGGTAATGTACTTTGTTCCACTTTTTGTGATAGCTATCACTTACACCGTGATATTTATAAAGCTTATTATTATATCTCGTGATGTAACAAACAATCGCCGGGAATCGGACAACGAATTACAAATTGAATCTCTGACCTCGTCAGGTGTAGGTCAAGGTGAGAACAAAATATATTTGATGGATTACCATACCAGATAAAACTGACACAAGAATGCTATATCAGCCTTAAGTACTATTATTCAATTAATTTCTTTAAAACGTGTTTAATCAAATCAATTTTTATTTTATTTCAGATGCAATTGTGTCATCTGAACGAACCACATCGTTCAATCTAGACGACAAATACAATTCAAGCCCACCAGTCAACTTGACAAAAGCAAAAATGCAGATTCTTTGGATGACGGTTGTAATTATATTTGGATTCGTAATTTGCTGGACACCGTATGCAATTATGACGCTTTGGTAAAACACTAAAATATTTGAAGGATATATTTCGTTTCAAGTGAGTGGATGAGAGATTAAATAGTATTTTTTTCAACAAAACAACTACTTCTGTATTGATAGGTACATTATTGACTGGGAAGCGGCAGAGAAGGTTGACCCGCGAATTCAAGACGCACTTTTTCTTATGGTCGTATCAAACTCGTGCGTCAATCCATTCATCTACGGGGGATTTAGCAGAGGTATTGGACTAACCAATGGGAAGCTTTAGGTCTGTTGAGTTTTCGGATAATGATGTTTATTCGGTGGAAAATGTTTCTTCGTTAATATCATTAAATGTTAATTAAAATTATCATCTTGAATTACACCATTATGTTGTATTTTTCTTGAATATATGTATTGTTTTTGTATCAAATATGTAAATGTGTGTATTTTATGTGGAAGCTATTAAATTAATGTAAATCTAATTTAAGACAAATTGTAATGTGGGCGAAAATCTGAAATCTATTTATTTACTACGTTTTGCGTCTTATACAAGTGTATACACTTCTTTCAAGTGTATTACTGTGAACATTTTGAACGTCAGAGCCAAAACTTTATTATCTTGTTTCTTTTGGTATAACAGAATGCATACATTTTGGATGGTTCGTTATTCATTGTTATCATTTTCTGTCAACATAATTCAATCCTAGTTGCAACATGAGTAGCTAAGTGTGCAATTTCCAATCTCGTTATATTCCTAAAATAGAAAACTAACTTTTCAACTCTTCTGTTACATTGTTACAGAAAAAAACAAAGAAATAGAATAAATAAATATCAAAACAAGCATACAAAAATGAAAATTGATTTCGTACATACTACAGTTAGTTAAATACTTACATTTTTTCAATTCTATAAATAAAAATATACATGTAAGTAACTTGAATTTGCTTTTAAATATTTTTCATTTCACAAAGTTGCTACCTAGGTACAGTTTTAGATATAGCGTTACTACTTGTTTAACTTCTGACTGTGAACTTGTCACTCGTCTCCAGTTTATCTTTTGCAAACGATATCCTCCTTTCTGTCACGAACCGTTTCCGTGACAGAAATTTTGTAGCAGTTTATAGTTGTTAGCTTCTCTAAACTGAGACTCGTTAGGTGGTAATGGTAAAGACCCATTAGTTTCGAAAAAAGTCAATATTCCGTTCTTGTAATGAAAGTATCAAAGATGCCATGGAATTGCTTTCAAAGAAAAGTCAAAACATCTGAATAGTTACACGATCAATGGTCTGGTATAAAATGTGACCGGATATTAGAAAAAGTTTTCAGTGGCCGATATTTGGTACCTTTATGAAACTAGCTCAACTATATCTATCAGCAATATGTGAGGAACCTTTATATACTTGAACAAGCTGAATATACTTATACTGCAGAACTAGGCAACTATATGGTGAATGATTTCAAGATATTCAATTTAATTCTGTTGAAACTCTAAGTTATCTCATGTGTATTGACCACTAATGTGATCAACGATTTTACTATATATCTTATTCCATTTGTGTTGAAACATCACATGTCAAAAGTATAAGTTTGTATGTCCTTTCACAGGGATTTTAACGAGTGAGGAGAGTATATAAAACAAATTGGACCTTAAGGATTTTCTAACAATTGTAAGTTCTACCGAACCAAATATCTAAGAATTTTGATTTGTTTGCTAGCATCCCAATGATAATAGGAATTGTGATATAATACACAGACAGCATGCTGCCATACTGTGCAACTGTCAAATAAAAGTTGACGCATGCCCTTCCCAGAAGTTTTTTTTACTTTGTTTGAGCCACCTCTTACAATTGAAATATCTCCATAAAAAGACTCGGTGGGTGCACTTGTAACTCATTTCTTCTACAACCATGCGTCATTCCGCTTTCACTGAAGTGTGTCATGTCTTCGAGTCATTCTTAACGAAGAGCATGTAGTAATCTACATACACACAGTGTTTTCTCTAATTATAAGAATAAAAACGTTGTTCAGTCAAAAACTAGACCTATATTTCTTTTCATCCTTTATTTGTTACTTTTGTCATTTCCCAGGTCAACTTATGGTTCGTCGTCACATCAACAACATTTTATTCCTTTAACTTCTACTTTCTCGAAAGTAATTCAGTTTATAACAAATAAAATTTTCCATGCGGGCAAAATTAGAAATTCATGTTATATACTCCAATGCTTGCTTTAAGTTTTTGCACAAATATATGTGTAATAATTTTCGATGATGAAAGACTATATTTTCAGAACTAGGAGAATCACATGGAAATCTGCAAACAATTATTATTCATAAAGTAAATATTACCGGAAAAATATTACATGGATAAATACTTTAAATACAAAGATAGGATTACATCTTTCACAGCGAAAATGAAATTAACTAAAAAATAGTTTGAGTTATACTTACCCTCGAGGTAATTCCATGCGGATTATTGTATAGCTTTATGGTGCAATCAAAACCTATGATCTGATGAAATCACGCCTACAAACATTTCTGACGAAATCACGTCTTCCCACGCAAATATATATTTTTTGTAATAATTGTTATGTTTTAATCACCCAACTTATATATCACCGCCTACTCTATTTGTTTGATTTCATTAATGATTAAGTGGCGAATTATCGCTTTATTTTAGATTTTGTCTTGAGGGTTAATAATTTAGTAGATTATTAGAATTTTTTATCACAAATCCAAACGCACAAATTCAAAGGTGACTCAATGGTAAAGAATCTGTATACCATGAAAGCAGTAAAATGAAAACAGCTTCATCGAGATTATCTCATTTTGATCCATTATTATCTAGGTTTGGTACATAAGAAGTGATTCCATTGAGTGGTCCATGATTACAACGTACTTGTTTGAGATGGTTGACCCTAGAATTCAGGACGCGTTATTTTTTATGGTTGCTTCAAACTCTTGCGTCAATCCTTTCATCTATGGGGGATTTAGCAGAGGATGTGGCCTTACGAGTGGGAAGCGTTATTTCTGCTTAATTTGGAGATAATAATGTTTATTCCTTGTAGAAACCTACCTCTCCAAAATCATTAAATATTAGTTCAAAACGTAGTTCTTGTTATGCACGATTTTGTATTTGTTAATATCTTCTGTGTAATATAGTTAGATGCGTTTAATTTCTGCCGAAAGCTATTAAAGTAATTTAGATCAATTTCAAGTAAAGTGTAGTGTGGGTGTAAGTTTGAAATTCAATTTTCATTAATAGCCTTCGTCATACCAGCAGTTTCTTTCTTGTGTATATTTTGGAACATAGATGTTCAGACTTTATTATTATCGAGGTTCTTTGGGAATGCCAGACTATGCAACAAAGATTGTGGATAGTTCGTAGTCGTGCTTATTATTTTCTGTCAACATAATTTCATCTGAAATAAAAATCATTGTAACATAATCATTCAACTATGTAGTTTGCGTCCTGTTTTTATTCTATAAATAGAAAACCAACTTTTCAGTTTATCGAGTACGTCAAGAAAAACGAAACAAAACAAGCCTTGTTCTAACTAGCAAATATCTATGTATGTTTACAAATGAAATTGTTTTTATTTATTTTCCAGTTTGTCAAATATTGCCATTTATTTCTAATTCTATAAATATAAATGTACAATTAACTAACCGTATTATACTGCTAAGTAATTTTTTATCATAAAGTTTCTGCAGTCTCATATAACGGTTAACCGTCCGAAAAACTAGCTACAAAATACCAGTATTCTCTGAGAAGCCTTTGCATTTGCGAAATAGCAGAAAGCAATTCAGCAGCGCGATATCGTCTATGATTTCTTACAACAAAACGTTTCAGTCTGGAAAAGGTGCCACGTCAAATTTTTGGATGCAGCGAATGCTATACCGAAATGCTGGAAATTTGATACATAGCATTTCGTTCTTAGCGCCCCATTTCGGTCTTAAGAGTTGCTGTAGCAGCGTGTGAAGTCCGACAAAAATTAACATTGCTGTTGTGATCATTGAAACCTTTTTCTGTGGCTATTTGTCAAAACTCACGACGACATGGAAGTCGACGAAAGATTTATTGTGGCTGTATTTTATTCCGTTTGGGTTGCAACGTTGCAGGTTAGAAGGGTATAATATTTATGTATCCCTTCACAGGGCTTTTAACGAATTCGGAGACTATATAAAATAAATTTTCCAATTATGCCGAAGCCAACATGAAATTTATTTATCTTTGTCGCAGTATCCTAATGATAACAAAAGGAGTGATATAATGTTAAAAGTAGTAGTTGGAATACTGAATGATCAAAAGTAATGTTGATGCACTTACATCCGAGTAGAATTTTTTGTCCAGTTTTATGCTACGCTACTGTTTACAATTTAAATTTCTTTGAAGAATGGCACGACGTTGTGGGTGCATTTACAACTCATTCATTTCTACATGCATGACACATCCTTTGCTGGATTCCATGTATGTTTTCGAGTCATGCTTGAACAAAATGTATATCTATATTCCCTGTATATGAATATAATGGTTTCTCTAATTATATGAAATTACAACGTGATTATACAAGGAAGTTTGTTTTTATCTTTCGTAACATAAAATTTCCTACATCTGTGCATTGTCCGGTAGGCGTTGGAAACTTCATATCATGTCAATGACATTTTCTTCCTTTCAACTTCTTTGTTGTGATGCAGTTCATAACATAAGATTCGTCCGTCTGGAGATAATTGGACATCCAAGTTACATAATGTGACGTTTGCTTTTCGCTTTTGAAAATGTCAGCAACAGAGGATTTTCACTGATAGTAAGTTAAATTTACATTAAAGCACTCCATCGCAGTTTTGTGAAATTTGTGTGTTATGTAATATCTGTTATATCTATAGCAATTATTTATAAGCGACCTATTTTTTTGATAAATAACCAATAAGTACAAATGTTCAAACTAGAGATAGAATTCCAACTTCTACTGTGAATATGGAATCATATGAAGTTAGCTTGAAATCGTGCTTAACTTTCCTTCGTGGTATTTGCATTCAATTATTGTATAACTGTTATGGTGTAATTAAAACCAAAAATCCTATGAAAGCACTCTTATCCGAATTTCCAAAAAATATGATTTCCCAGGCAAATATATATTTTTGTTCTTATATGTGTTAATCCTCCAACTTATTTTTCGCAGCTTATGTGTGTGTGACTGTATTAACGAATTTAAACAGGCTTATTTTTAATAGCTTTATCAATCCGTTCTAAATTCTACCCTACGGTGCAATATGTTTAATATGTTGCGATATCGTATTTATAGACCCCAAAATTATATCATACATGATTGCGTGTTCGTTTAGCATCAGTTTTTCAAAAATTATTCCATTACATTATCGGATTTGGGTTCATAATTGTGTCGATATAATATGGTATCAATTCAATCAAACAAATACATAGTATACTTTATTCGCTTAACGTCACTTCCACATTTATGCTTCTTTTTCTAGCCTTGTGGCTTTGTCATATTTAAACGGTTTCAGTTATGTACTATTATTAAAATACTTATTGGTATTTACATACATAGGTTTCAATAAATGGGATATCGTATTCTGGGTTAGATACCAAAATATGTGCGACTCCATAGCTTATCAATATGGGTATCAAATTGTAGTTATGAATTCTGCCTTGACCAATAGGTACGTGCAAGCAACAACGATAGAGATTCTATCGTCAGCTATATTTTACAGCTTGCAGAATACTCCAATAAACTATTTGCAAGATAAAGAAGACGACCAAGTTAAGAGTTGTAAATATTTTTATAAACAAAAACTAATCTTCTTCCAGGGAGACTATTGTGAACGTTAAGCAGCTTGAAACGCAAAGTACCTACTAAACGCTTTTTCTCAATACTTCTATGAACGACATGCAGTGGAGCATTTGTTATTTAGATTTGAAAGCATGCGGAACCAGTAAAGCATAACAAATTCAATTCTACCTCAGAACTTTCCATTTGTATTTGAAGATAAAACGTTCTATACATATTGGTTATTTAATAAATTTATTACAAATAAAAGCACAAATTATCTTATATATTTACACAACTTGCATTATCATTGTCCAAATATGCGACTAAAATCTGCTTTCAGGTGCATCATTGCAAGCACCAAAATTGAAAGCTTCGCCTTACACAAACCAAATAAAGCGGCTGTAAGTGGAGTAGTTATAATATTGCAGCTAATAGTAAGCGGTAGGTATTCGTGTAAAATCAATGATCATAAATTTTATTGTTGATAAATTTATCCTAATGTTGTTTCGCCTTACATCTTCTGAAACGACATAAGTACACATATGTAATACATTGATTTTTAGAGGAAAGTTTGAATCAATATTATGTTGAGTAGTTTGGAAAACATTTGTCCGTATGTATTTGGAGATTGGCGATTTAGTCATTTGGGAATAAATGGATGTTTCGCACTTTACAACTATCTTCAATAAACTCGATCGACTACTTACTTTGGAAAAAAACCATGCACTTGAAATCGTATTTATTTATTGTTTCCATTAGGAACATCAACTTAATAAGGAATTCGGTATTAAAAATATATGTCTATACATATATGGAGTTGTACATATTTGTCTCCTATGTTATATGTATTTCGTAGTAAGTATTTGGTGGAAAATGATTTTTGAACCTGGTCAAGATATGTTTAATTTATAACCGTGTGTTTACCAAACCCTCAAGTTGACTCAAGATTGTCCGCGTTTTCTGAAGAAATGTTTTTTGGTCCCACGTATCCACAGAAACGCCAAATGTATAATTCTTTCAATGAATAATTTTTTAATGTATCATTTTTATCTAATGTTTTATTATGTGAAATAACATTGGATCTAACGTACTACTACATATATTTAAATTTGCTATCCTTTCTGATTAACGTTTCGATTAATAAAATACCAAACCACCATCCAAGTAAAACGAAATAGGGAAGGATTATTATTAGTGCATGCTGAAGATTAATAGGCGCCTCAGCCCAGTTGACATTACTGCGTTTTAAATATTGACCATCGATTACCTGCCAAGCATACGTATGTAAATTCCAAGCGCTCTTAATATCATTAAAATTATTGATCTTCTTAATCAAATTAAATTGAATAATAAAATCGATCTCACTTTTCAATCTTTCAAACAGACCGCTTTCAACCATCGTTCCCATAAATGGTTTAAATTTAGCGTATAATAATTTGCCACCGTGAACAAACCACAAATATGGCTTCGATAATACTGGTTGACATTTTATATTTTCTACACGACGTCTTCCGAACACATGAAACAATGGTTTTAGGAACCCAGAAATATCTTCATCCCTCCTGGTTGAAAACGTGTTATGAATTAACGCCAGTCGGTTATCTGTAGAACACGTTGTAAATGTGAAATCCAAATCCGAAGGCAGCCAGCATTCAATTGGTAAACCGTTTGACATATTTTTAGCAATGTCATTCAATTTACTATTATGTGGTATAATTGCAATCCGAGATGTATTTAATGACCGTTTTATTGTACAATCATCTGATGTCGCAGAATCAGTCGAGTTTGAGCTTCTAGGTAATAACCCCGAAGTATGACGTTTGAAAGTTCTTGCTATATTATCTTCAACAAAAATTTGTAGATTTGAATAGACTCCGTTGAATATCTGATCATTAGTTTTCGGCAGATCGTATGGTTCTGGTACTTTAGTTAAAATAGAATACATTTCAGATGTGTAAAAATTTCTTAAAAATAATGTTCCAATCATCCAGCTAAAAACGATTGGTACTAATTTCCAGTTTTGTAAAAACGACATTCTTCCGTCACCTTGCTCTAATAGTATAGCAATTACCCAAAATGCCCAAGTTGGAATAGATGTCGAATTGTTTGCTGAATTAATACGTAGAACAAATATAGCAATGCATACAGTGACTATGAGAGCAATCCATATCGTACCATTGAACGGTAGCACAATCAAATCCATTTCAAATAGACCAATGCTGCCACCATACGTCTCGTATTTTCCAAGGATTAAGTATACCCGTAATCCATCGAATTGTGTTCCAAATGGTAAGACTCCAATACCCGAATGATGACTCTTAATCATTTGATAAGTAACCATGGATGAAAGATGCTGAAGAATGGTTGGTCGACTACAATTTTCATGTCGCCTAACCATCGAATACAATCATCAATATTCGGTGCATATCCGTGTTTAAAATCAGACGTCCATATAGAATCTTTGCTTCTCATCCCAACACAAAAATCGTTTACATTTCCTCTTACAGGTAAGTTCAATGTGAATCCGTTCGACAGATACGAGTTGTCAACTGATTTAAATGCAATCGACATTGCAGTTTCCCAGAATTTATTATGCATATCTGGACTACCTTTATCTGATATCAAAACTCTTCTGTCGCATGTAAAGCATGCAACAAACCTCCTCAAGCGCCGATTAATGTTATCGTGTCCAGTTACATGAAATATAAATAGTTTTGTACCTACAAATATTTCTGGCACCTTAAAAAATAACTCGATTTCGCTACAAATTGTAACTGTTGTCTCAAATAAAGTTACAATCATATCTGGGTTGAGAAGCCGATGTCTTCTGAAAGGTGTGCCGGATACTGTATACATCAAATCCTGTGGAAATATTAAATATGTGATGTCTTGAAATTGTTGCGATAACTCCAGGTGAAGCAATTGATTACTTAAATCTGTTTGGTATGCTCTGTGTGAAATTAGGATTGTATTGACAATGTTGTGTTTCCGGTGGTCAAGTTTGTACAATATTGAGAAAATGGATGGAGAGAGCACACTTGTGCCGTGTACCCATACAGAAAGCTGGCACGTTGTTGGTAACTGGTCAATTTCGCTGAACGTTGTGGAAAATGTCAGATTCAATGAATAATGAAATTCAACAATGTTATAAATGACGCAAGCAAGATTTTGAAATTCATTTATAATATCTTGGATTTTATATTCGGGGTTATCTCCATTTTCTGTAAAGTCTGTTCCAATGCAAAAATTTGTAATAACAAATTGAATAACTAACGTCGAGATAGGGTGTGATGTTTGCATTTTGTTCAATTTTAGTGACAATTAGTATTGAATTGAGAGGTTTATTTGTTAGAAAACAAAACTTAATAATTTTTCATATATCTATTTTACTTTTTATTTTATTTTAGAGCTGGTGATGGTAAATTAAGACTTGTTTTTCTTACAAATACATGAGCTTGTGATTACGCAAGTGTTTGCAAAATGTCCATTTTCGTAAAATAATTCCTCAACAATTTAATTTATCATGGAACGGGATATATTTTCACAAAATCATTTCTTATAGTAAGTGCCTCTAAACAAATGTCAAGTTAGTGTCAAGTATTCCAACATAAACTATTATCGTACAAATATAAACATGAACAAATTCAATTTTGAAATGACCTCTTATCATGACTATGGTTACCAGTACATAACAAAACATTGACAAGCTCTGTTAATGTAATAATATTTTCCACATCGTACTTATAGTAAAAGTCGAGAATCCTGTAATAAACGTAAGTTGTTGGACCGCCCGTACAATATATGAGTGCTGCCCGTACTGTTGGATGCCCGTACAAAATGCCATTTGCCTAGTCGAATTATTCGTTCGTCCTGTAATCCATTACGCATTGGCAATTGTGCTAATGTTACTATTAGAAAAGCATTCGACGACGATTGCAGTTTTTAATGTTAGTTTGTTATATGCATGTCATCATATTATTTGTTTCTTGGTGAAGAAGTTTTACAGATTGCAGATGTTATTGATACATCAGGAATACAGGTTGTCAAGAAACTATAATTGGAATTGTATATACTTTCTTATTATATCTCGCCTCTAATGCAAATTTCACAGTAGCACAAGTAAAACTGTTGGACTGCTCAATGTTTATTTTTGTAGTAATTTATTTCTGTTAACATCAGATAAGTTTCTTGCTCTTTGTGTAGTCCCGTGCGAGTTCTTAAAGCAGACTAATTATAGATGTGAAACCTTGGAGACGCAGTGCAAATGACAAAATTGCTAATACGCTTATTTCTTTTCAATTCTTCCACACAGAACCATTTGGATTCAGATGAAAGTATATTTGAAAACTACCACTTTATATGTATTTACAAATATTTGGTTTCTCATTTCAAAACGAAATTTACTTCCATCCAAAGCAAAATCTCAATTGTCTACATAGCACTGTTGAATTTTCATCACTCCGAACTTCAACGAAACATAACCACAATTTAACGTTGTTCACTATTTGTGTGTTCGCGGTTTACATAATAATCCTCTTGGGAATACAAAACCTTAAATCGTAACTAACAACTGGAGGAAGCTAATTTATGCATGAACATGTCTGTAAAAGCAGCAAACCAAATTACATAAATACTTAAGGCACATAGCCTAACCGCAATCTAATATGACTTTGTGTTTGTATCCTTGAAAACATTTTCTTATTTTACCATAGTATTCTAGCTCATTTATGTATACCAAAGTGAAAATTCATTTGGGCAATGGATGCGAAACTAATGCCTAAAACTAGTGTGCTTCCTTCCATTTTGTGATGAAAGGAATCTACAAAATAGTTCTATTTATAGAACAAGATAACGATGATGCAGAAAAGACAATAGCATGTTGCAGGAGCCAATCTGAAATAATGGCATTTGTTGGAGAAGTCAAATGCCATTATTTATTTCGAGATAGTTAGATTTGAAATTAACATCTCACTTAAGGTTTGCAATCTACAATAGTATAAACACTTTCTTTGGTAATTATTGAAATGTGATATTCTCCTCTTTTCAGACGTTTCATGTGGTGAACCGGAACAATGAAAATAGCAAATTACATCTTCAGTTTACATAATACTACAGGTTTTAGAAAGATAAGGGGATGTAATATTTGGGTGCCCCTGAACTTAATTTCATTCAGAGTTTTTCTATTCGTTACAAACTAGTTAGATTGCTCTATTTTAATTGTTTGGCTAACTGCAAAGGGGATGAATATATATAAATAATCTGAAGTTAATTCAAGATTTATTTCACATGTTCGGAAATGCTAATTACCGACTGCTGTTGTGTATTCCGTCCCCTGTATGTATACTGCATTCAAATCTGTACATGTTGAAACATTAGCTATTGCTTTAGTAACGAATTTCACAACTTACGTCTCAATTTTAGTTAGGCAATATTTATCTTTGAAAGTGTATAGGTTATTATGATGAAGGTGGTAAACGAATTTCATTACAAAATCAGGATGTTGAAAAAACCAATATTCGTATTATCCATCTGGCCAAACTTTATGCTTTGTGTTCCTCCTACAATATTTTACCTTCACCTTTCTGTTTTTGGTAGTTTATGTAGGTGTTATCAACATGTGGTAACTTGTTGCCTACAATAGCTACCAGGTTGGCATCTGTTGCAGATCTACACTGCCATCAATTGCTTAAAAGGCTTTGTTTTTGTTTGGGCGACATTAATTCCGTAGGCGAAAAACCGATAATCGGTTACCCATTAACGCCCCCAGATTGTGACTTTCAGTTGCAGGCTTGGAGTAAAACTCAGCCGTATTTTATATTAACTTTTATAGGCTGTAACAAAATATTTATAAGTCATTAATACCTTCAAAAATGAAATATACAAGCCGTCAGCAAATAACTAACAGTCACTAAACATTTTAAAAATGAAAATAAAAACGTAAAATCTTCCAGGATATGCCAAGTACTATATACAAGGCATTTTCACAGTTCTGACTAAGGGAAGAAGTTTTCGATGTAAAGCAAGCAAGAATACATTTGGGAATATTACGAATACAAGTTTCCATGAAACAATTTGCACAACATTTGTAGAATTGTTTTCTTACCAGAATGTACGGAAAACGTGCTTCGTGTATCGTAGGACGTAGTAAACAACTCATAAATTACCGTTCATACCCTGGCGTGAAATAAAACATTATATAAAAATTGGATGGTTATGTAAGCAAGAAACGTAAATGTCTCAAAATAACACCGTAATTGAACAATAATTTCCAGCAAATTCTACTTGCCAAATTCAGACAAAACTCGGTTATGTTATGAGGTACGATTTACGAATTTGGTCGGTTTTATATATATGTGCAGACGTGGTGGAAATCTGAGAGATGGCTGTGCCTCAGAATGTTCAGCAAGAAGCTACTTTATTTCAGCATGAAGTATACTGTGGTTACAAAACGGCAACTGCTTGGCTGCCAGGAGATACACTTTCTTTTATTTCGAGCAGCAAGTCCCAGTTTGTTGCTGCCTTCTCACGAACCTGGATCACTATTTTTATTTGGCGGAGACACTCGAATACGATAGTATGGAATACGCTACCCATTTTCAGAATTATCTTGGGGCGAACTGGTCCAACTTCAAGCGAACACAAAAGGAAATAATTTACCCGTCCGAACTAACAGAAATTAGTAATAGCTCGTTATTTGGTGTGATAGCTTACTGTATTATTTTAGTGGTTGCAGTCATAGGGCATAAATTCGCATTGACCTTCCTGCGTAAGCAGAATCGAGAGAGAAAATCTCGAGTATTTCTTTTGCTGCTGCATCTTTCTTTGGCCGATCTGATTGTTTGTCTCATTGTTGTTCCCACAGAAATATTTTGGCGGTTAAGTGTACAGAGGAAAGGTAGAAATATTTTGTGTAAAACCACCCAATTTTTCCGAGCTTTTGGTTTATATCTCAGTTCGCTAGTTCTTATTTGTTTAAGTGTGGACCGTTTCATTTCAATTATTTTCCATCCAAACTTGATTGGAGTTGCACCATACCGTCCAGTTAAACGAATGATTTGGACTGCCTGGATATCAGCAGCAATATGTTCTGTTCCACAAATTTTCCTCTTTCGGGTAGAAACTCACCCAAAATTTCCAAGTTATACACAGTGTGTTACAAGTGATTTCGACGACAAGGAACAATTTAGCTACGTGAAAGCATACAGCATGTTCTCTCTAGTGATAATGTACTTTGTCCCTCTCTTTGTGATTGCTTTCACTTACACCGTCATATTTCTAAAGATTATTGTTGTATCTCGTGGTTTAAAAGGTCGCTGTCCAGAATCAGAAAACGAATTACAGATCACCTCTGTGTCGTCAGCCGTTGGTCAAGGTGAGAGTATTTTATGCTGAATCAATTAATTTACTAGTTATCTGAACGACGCATGTGAAGTTATATGATCACGAATATTTTTCGGACATATGAATTGTTTGTTTAATCGAATTTAATCATTTAAAATTTTATACAAATTTAGGTTCGCTAGTTTCATCAAATCAAATGAAATCTTTCAGTCTTGAGAACCGTCATAATTCCAATTCACAAGCAAATTTGACCAACGCAAAGATGAAAACACTTTGGATGACAGTGGTAATTATATTTGGATTTGTCATCTGCTGGACGCCGTATGCAGTTATGACGCTTTGGTAAGAGACCTGTACAGTTTTAATAATTCCGTAGCAATTTCTTTTATTTCGGTGAATCCAGTTTATTATGTAAGTATGCACCAATATATCTTTAAAACAATTGCTCATTGATTTTTTGATTAGGTACATAGTCGATTGGGAAGTGGCTGAGAAGGTTGACCCACGAATTCAGGACGCGCTTTTCCTCATGGTTGTCTCCAATTCTTGCGTCAATCCTTTCATCTACGGGGGATTTAGCAGAGGCAGTAGATTATCTAGTGGGAAGCGTTATTTCTGTTGAAAATGGGTTTAATGATGTTTATTCTTCGTAAACACCCACCTCTCAAAAATCATTAAATATTTGTTTAAAACTAACAGAATTATCGTATGTTTGTTCTTGAACGTGGGTTCGCTAATGGGCTGTGTGCAAAATGTGTAGGTTTGTGTATTTTCTTTAAAGAACTACAATATTAATGTAAATCAATTTTAGAGCAAATTATTACGTGGATGGGAATATGAACCCTAATTTCTCATGCTGGGAAGTCTTCAACTGCGCACATTTTGAACGCTATAACTCGAATGTGATTACCAACTTTCTTTATTTACGACAGAAAACAATAATTGTGTGTTGTTTGTTTTCATATTTATGATTTTCTGTCAACAAAATTTCCTCCAAATTGTAACATGAGTAATGAAGTGTGTAGCATTCCATCCTGTTTTTATTCCAAAAGTAGAAAATCAACTTTTCGACCTATCTACTAGTTCCAGAAAAAAATAAAAAGCAAAACAAATCAAATCTTGCTCTACTAAACAAATATGTTTGTTTATCATATCGAATAGTTTCTATTTATAGTCTCATATATATGTTCAGCTTGCTTGTTTTTAATTTCCATTATGTAACTTGTCACTCGTCTGCAGTATATTTGCTACAACCTACATCCTCAGTTCTGTCAGGTACCGTTTCCCCGAAGGAAGTTGTCTAAGCTGTGAGTAGTTATCAGGTTATATTATAGGAAAACTGTGAATGACATTTGGCCAGGGACAAAGAAGGTTTTTTCGGCCCACATTATGAGCATTTGCAAGTTTGTTCTGAAACCCGATATTTCCTTCATTCTTGGTTTTAAGGGAAGTACAAAATTTTCCATTGAATTGCTTTTAAAGAAAAAGTCAAAACCGTGAATAGTAGCAAGATCAATGGTCTGGTGCCAAATAAGACCGGATATTAAAAAAGGTCTTCAGTTGTCAATGTTTCTTTTCTAGGTAAAACTAGTTAAAAAATATCAGTAGTCTCTGAGAAGCCGTTATATGCATGATAGAACAGGAAAAAACCACAGAACGAGATAACAGTATCGTCATCGGCTTGCAAGTTCTACAGTTCATTTCTTGTAGAAATTGTAAGTTAACTTATGTGTATTGTTAGATGTTGAGTTCGGCGAAAGTTTTTACTGTGTATCTTATTCCATTTGAATAGACACATCATATGTATTTATGTATTTTCACAGCATATTAACGAATCCTAAAAAATACATAAAATAAATTGGCTGTTGAGGGCATTTTTGCTACGAAACCCAAACTAAAAATATTTCGATTTTTTGAGGCTGCCTTGCTTTATTAGCTCCAGTGGCGTAGCATACATATGTAATATTAACTGCCAGGTTTTGTAACCAAGAGTAAGGTTTAACAATTACCATCCATGTAGATATTTCGTCTCTTGGTTTGAGATAATACTTACAAATCAAATCTCTTTGAATATGGTAAGACTCTGCGGGTGCAATTCTGCAACTCATTTTTTTCTAAAGGCGTGCGTCATATTTCATTTCCAGAAATCGTTTCATGTTTTCGTGTCATTCTTTACGAAGAATGTGTATTTATATTCGTTGAGAATGCACAAAATAAGATTCTCAAGATAAAACTTTCTCTAACTATAAGAATAAACGATGTTCGTACACCTAAACCATTTTCAATCCTTATATTGTAACAAAGTCTTGTGTCCTTTGTCTGGGCAACGGTACAAACTTCGTCATGACATGTCAATGACATTTCCTTCCTTTGAGTTTTACTTTCGTAATGTAGTTAGTCACACCAAAAAAATCAATAAGAACAAAACTAGATGTTGAAGTTACATAATTGATAGTTTGTTACTTGTTTTGGAACAATTACTCAACAGGGAATTTTCGCTGATAGAAAGTTATGCACATTTATAAATACTTTTATATAAGGTAGGTAAAATAATAACATAGTGGTAAATATTACCATCTAAAAGTAAATAGGTAGATACTGTAAAAATTTAGAAATAGGATCCCAAGTTTTACTGTGAGTAAGTAAGTAGCTTAAAATATTTTACTTGTCCTCCTGGTATTTGCTTGCTGGGCATTGGAAAACTGTTATGGCACGATCAAATCACATAATCCGATGAAAACTCGATGTTCAAGCTTCCATGGAAAATCGCTCCACACGCAAATATATATGTTTAGTCTCTCTGTTATGTGTTAATCACTCAACTAATTTATCGCCGCCTACTCTACAGGTTTTATTACGTTATTGAATAAGCTGATTATTTTTTGTTGCTTTATCGCCCATTTAAAAACTTTGCCTCTAGGGAACAACTTTTTGGATAAACGGTTTATAGTATATCCTAAATCATAATATATAAACGAAAGGATATATGGTAAAGGAAAATCACAACCTGTAAACTCTGGAAATATCAAAATAAACATATAATATGTTTCTCTAATTTCTAGCAACTTGTATAAAGATATCTGATCTTGGTAAATTTTATGGATGATTCCATTTCATAATATTGTACATACATGTGATTTCATAAGGGAATAAACACATCTTATTTACGATTCAACCCACAAAATGTCACCGCCCACCGAAAACCATCTAAAGTTTTATGACGACATTTTTCAAATCGAAAGATTTTTCAAGTATATACTTTGCTGGTACATGTCACAATTTGTCCTGGCAATACACAAACACTGGGATATCATAAACAAAACCATTCTTGTAATAATTATGCAAGGTTAAGCGAGCTAAATAAGACTTTACTTTTCATAAATTACACAAGATCGACATCGTTTTTATTTATCGCTTAACATTTACTACAATTTAATGTAATGCATGAGCATGAATGCTATGTTTGTCTAAATTGTACACTTGCGCTACCTTGCCTTGCATAAGTTTACTAAACAAACTTATGTCATTTCAGGGATGTCATATTGTTTTCAGAAAAAGTATTATACGTATTTGTTAGGTTGGCTTGGTTGGAAAATATTTACATAACCCTTTTATGATTTACAATTTTGCCATTTGGGAATCGACAGGACAAAGGTTTAATACTTTCCAAGTTCACTTAATAATCAAGCTCGCTGGCATTGACCATCCACTTGAAATATTACTTAATCTATATTGTCTCCATTAGGAACATCAACTTGACAAACAATTTCAATATGAAAGAGAATATACATCCACCTAATTGGTTGTAAACTATATTTTGTCGTAGTGCGTAGTTAGTGATTTGAAGACTACAACTATTGGACTGGATCAAGATTGATTGAGTTCATTACGATATGTTTGTCAAACTCTTAACATGGCTCAATTATTTAGTTATACAATCCTTGGTGCAGCAATATTTGTTCCTGTCAATTCGAAAGATGTTCGTGTAAAGGACGTTACGTGGGAAAAAAGGAAACTGATGTCGAGTTTATCAGGAACAAACTGCTAGATATGTTATAGAACCTGCAAATCGTTTTTGTTAAGGTGCTTTATTCAGTATAAATAGCTAAATCCATCATCCAACAATATTATCATTGCTGACAAGATTGTTTGAAATCAACGGAGATCAGCGACAATGCATGAAGGATATTGGAACAAGCTATTGAATAATGAACAAACATTGAAGTTTGTGATGACGTTGACGATCCATTAAATAGCAGACGGAGAGAATATTGATGCATCTTTATTCAACTTCCTGAATGCTGTGCCGGATATAACTTGAATAGTTGCTGAAGTTGTATAACATGTTCATCGTGTATGCAAAAATGAATAGAAGAGGATTCCCTAATTAAAGCCTACGTAACAATACCTTAGATATTCCAAAACGCTTGAGGAACTGTAGGCGTTCCGAATTGGGATTGTAAATAATGTTGTATAAAACAAATATTTGATGATTATCAAACTAGTCAATCCTTTATGAATGAATTACGCTCCATATTTGTTTTTGCTGAAATTCCAAAAAACAAATGTTGAGGATATGCAAATAGAACTCTATCTTGAAAAGCGTTTCAATTTACGCTCGCATCATTCTTCATGATAAATAAAACGACTAAAACGAAATCACGTAGTCACCCGTTTATATTCACAAATGGTATACCAGGCATGAGACCATTACCAATGGACTTCTGCTCGGAAACTTGAAGTTTATTGAACTTTGTAAAATCATACATATATTTTGCCTTTGCTTCAATTTCATTTTTCGGCAATCACATTATGACAGAGATTACATCTGATATGTAAACCTTTTAATTTGAATTATATCTTAAATGCTGTGACGTTATGCTTTGCAACTACATGATTGAAGTAGACTGAGTCTAATTATGTATTTTTCGGTGCACTTTCCCTTCTCGGGTGATAAGTCAAGTGACGCATCCTCTATTTGTTTAATATTTGGAGTCATAACGCTACATTGAATAAATGTTTGCTTCGTAAGTAAATACGAAAAAGTATATAGCAAACAAAATGAATTCCTGTTAATTGTTGTAGACTTTAGCACTAATCCAGATTGCAAACCCAGCGAAATAATGCTATACACAAAGGTTTCCCTTACAATGATTATTTATATGTATACACCAATTTTCTTTGCCTAAAACTATTTGTACAGGTTTTTTAATATTTGGGTGGGTGAGTATCTATTGAATAAATATTTCTTACCTTATCGTTATAGAATTAGGTTTAAATTGATTGGATATTATTTCAAATGTTGAAAATATGCGCATAAAATACCCGTCTCCAATTGATCATTAATAACCTTAGTTGGATTTTTGTCTATGAGTATGTATATACTTTTATACTAACAATAAGTATGACTATAACTACTAAAACAAACATATTCGTTTTTAGAAAACCGAATTGGAAACCGGCGATTTTGGATAGTATAAACTTACATATTACACGTTTGTTATGATATAGCTAAGATAAAAATACTGCATATTAAATTTCTCTTAAAGGTAACAATTAGGATGTATGTGCATAATAACTAGTTAATTTTTGAGGTTCTTCCGCTACTTCAGTGGAATCAATACAGTATCGTTTGGTAGTGCTGAAGACTAATTCGTTTCCGGCAAAATGAATTCCTGATAGGATAAAACCTGTCCGATCATTAAAGACTCCAAGACATCTTAGCAACGAATATTTACCAAAACATGGATGCGGTGATTACTACAAAATTGGATCAGCATTTATGCTTAGCGTGGGCCGTATCTACACTCATGAGGTTTAATAGTGAAATTACAAAGGAACCATAGCAAATAGAGTGGATGTACTAAGAAGCAGAATTAGCATTGTGCGGATATATGCTACTTATTTTATAAATTGAAAAAATCAACAACGATAAATTGAGTGATGCAAAATCAGACCAATTTAAATATACAAATTATACCCAACAAATGATTATGTAAACTCCACAAATGAACCTAAAATCGAGGATAAGTTTATTTAGCACAAAAAAGACTTCATATGTTATTTGCTTTAATTAAACAAACCCATGGTGGAAAATATCCAGTCACATATAAACAATGTTTGATTAATATATGGAAATGATGGCTAGATATCTCATATCAACCAATAGACATATGTGCACAAACGATAAAACTATACGTTGTTATAAACGTTAATATTAATCCAATATTTTTTGAAAGAAGAATGCAACATCTAGCAAATTCCAAGCCATCCACTCTCTTCCGAGAAATTAATAAATAATTTTTTATGTAGATCAACACTAAAAACACACTAATAATCCGAATTGGGTTCAGGGAAACCAGATCTATATTTTATCACACATATGTGCGTCATATTGTTAGGTACTGTAGTAGGCTACATAGCTGAAAATCTGTGTGGGTGGCTGGTAATGATGAAGTAGAGAATTTAACAATTATGAACGTAGGATTACACATTTGATCTCGCAAATAGAACAAAATGGCATTGTGTTATCTTTCGGGAATTGGAAATAGTAACGGCTACCGTTGCATACAGCATTCGTTTACCAAATATCGAAATATAATACTTGATGCACATTATTATGTTTCCCAGAGCAAGAATTTCTCGATGCATGAAAATATTCAGCTATCCTCTCATTTGTTTAGCTAACCTATACTACTAAAGAATGGATTCACATATTATTAATTTCAATCATGTCGGAGGAAATGTTAGTTCATATTTATTATCATATATATTTACTAGTACTTACTGTGGTTATATTTGTCCAATTAATTATGATGCTTTCACTCAAATAATATGAAGGCTAAAATAATTAAAATATAACAATTTTTTTACAATTCTCTATATACTGGAAGCACGCAATTTTAGAAGCCTTCAAATCAATATGCTACTCGTTGAAAGTTTCTTCAAATTTGATGTGTTTCTTCATTAAATGGTACAGTATTTAGTTCGTCATGTAACAAATGAAACAGGATGTGCTTGACAAGCAACACAATTTCTATACAAAAGAGATCAAAATCGTAGGAGATGGACTTGGCTCCACTATCCGAGAGGAACACTGCTTAAAGGAAATGTCTCCAGGCCAATGGTAGGGTTAAGTATGTGCAAGTTATATAGCCCTGAACAGTTTTCAAGGTATCATATAAACAATATTAAACAGGATAAACAAGATAAGGAAATGATGATTATTTTCTCTAGATCTATGTTATGTTCGAAGGTTTACCTCGATATTTTACCTCGAAATTAAATGATATCTCATCCACAGTGTTAATGAATTCTCGGAACAATTAACTGTTTTTAAAAGAATTATTGTCTTAAGTTGCTCAACTTGTGTATTGACCAACCTTGAAATATAAGGTTAGTTATGTGTGTTGCGTATTACATCACTGTGCATGACACACTCTCAAAGCAAGTGCTACGTCAGCAAATATTCCTGCCGACATCATAAAATGGAGTGCTCAAAACTCAAGAGTTCGTTGTGGGTAAAGTAAACCTGAAGGTTATCCAGCAGCATCTGAGGTAGGTACTAAACTGTCGTGTTACAGCATTTACACGTCTTTTACTGATCTGAGATATATTTTACAGGAAAACACACGAACTGTACATAAATACAAACGAAATATATTCTAAACGCAGTTGAGATACTCAAGAAGAAACGCTCAAGGGAATAACAAGGAGCATGTTCTGAATTCCCGTTGTGGTAGCAAACAATGAGATCGAGGACACCTAAGAGGACGACAGACGACATGGTTAATTCTCAGTAATGAATATACTATAGCTGAAGCAAAAATTGACTGGTCAAAGTTTCTGTATATTATGGTATAGTTTAATCTAGATACAAATGCGTTTATAGCACCAGAACCAAAAATAAATCAGTATCGGAAAACTTATGGCATTGGATTCTATCACAACCTGACTGTATTATTACTTACCCATTCATAAAATTAATTTCGTAGGATAGAGCTGCGGCAAGGTTATAGGCGCAAGGCGGATTAATTTCTGAAAAAGATATTTTCCAAATAGAAAGCTGGAACAATACCATAAACCACATGCCCTCAGGTAATGCCATTTTAATCTATTAAAACCTCTAGTAACTATATATTCCCTATTTGTACTTTCTTCTATCAAATAGGATTACTGATATATCTATTCATGTACCCAGAATGCTTATTTTCCAGCTTTACGTTTATTTTGCATTTCGGAAATGATGCTATTTCATTGAATAGCTTTCATATGATTCGCATTACGGTTATTTGCTTTTTTGATTTAGGGCTTGTTGGGGGCTTCCTTAATAACGGTTGACTTCATATATACTTGATTTGTGTCACGCGATGATTGAATTAACTAAGGTTAAATGTTAGACAATTGACAGTTGTACGTACAATTTTAATGAAAGGGATTGCTTCTAAAAGTGAATATGTAACAGCTGGCTTGAAATTTGCCATCATTTCATCATCCACACTTCTTTGAGATACTCAAAACATTCAGTCGTGACTTCACACGCGAATAATCTTGGCTAAGAATAAAATCCAGTAAAAGTTCATCAAAGAAATTTGATATCCCTGGAGACTCAATATGGTAAGGTACATCTTGCACAGACATATATGCATGTATGCATTGCTGTGAAATATCTCGCCACTTGGCAGCTTTCTACTTGAAATGATTTGTTGAGTCGGAAAGTTTACTCAACTTGGCTATTGGAAATGAAATATAGTCAATGCTGCTATAACCATACAATTCAAAAAGTTTGTAAAACATCTGTCTATAAATATTTTATTCTGAGTGAGCGACGGCTATCAAGCTTACATGAAAGTACAAATCCCATATGGCGACAAAGAGATTACAAAAATGGCTATTGAACCAACACCTAATTAGATTTGTCTTCCATAATACTCTGACAATAGAGCTTGGATAATACCTCCTGTTATGTAAGGCTTTATATGTGGATAATTAAATAACAACTTGCGTAAGATAATAATATGTAATAATCCAATTTGTATGAAAAGAGCAAGGAGCCGGTGTCAATAGTTCATCCAATATTATAAGGTGCCACATAACTTTTGTCCCTAGAAGAGTATAACCATTTCAAATATTTTTGTAGCAAGTTTGTTTGATATACTTTCCACATGGATTATTTTTAAGCAAATGCTGATATGTAACAGTTTCAAAAGAAATAATTTTTTTCAATTCTGATATGCATTTAAATGGACAGTATTGCTTAGTTAGATTTCGACATTACTTATATCATTAGTATTAACAACGGATTATGTTTACAACGGTAAAAAATTCATGCCATGGTATAATAAGAAATTGTAAAATCGAAGAAAGAAAAGCACCACTTACACGGTCGCAAACCGTTGTAGAGAGAGCTAACGGCTGACAAACGTATTTCTGTAGAGAGTTGTTGAATATAGTTCGCCAGCTTTCAATCAGATAGCAGCAAGTGCGTCACAAAATTTCAACGGGTATAAAGCCAAGTTTCAGTTTAGATGTATTGCACATAGTAGAGCGACAAAGAATAAGCTTTATATTTTTCCAGTTACTGATTCAATACGTACAAAAACAAAACTATTTTAGTCGTAGAAATGTGTTCAAAAACTGCAATTGTTTCTCTAGAAGACAGAATCATTTCCAAAATACATGCGGGATTAGAACAACAAGGCCCAGTAACATTATTTTCAAATAGTTTATCTTCCAAATTAAACAATAAAGAAACGTTTGTTGGTAATCAAATGGAAACTTCAAAACTCAAACTCCCCACGATACAAAAATCTGCCGATTTCATATCTCATCATGTCTTAGTATCATCCATTAAATGAAATTAGTATCTTGTGATTTACCAGGTATATATCGGCGAGTTATTGCATACTCCCGGTAATAGCAAATAATAATCTTTCTTTTTTTTATATGCACCTATCTTGGTCAGCTAGAGCCGATATCGCTACTAAAATAGTTCAAAGCTTATACGCAATAATCATTTGGATCATTTGGATCGAAATCCAATGGAAACCTTCTAAGGTAAAATAAGCTAAAACTTATTCCTCTTTGTCATGAAGAAATCTTTCAAGTTTACAAAATGAAAATAAAGTACAAAATTCATATAACCATTTCCTGTAAAACTTGCATACTTATATAAACTGCAATTACGGGTGAACTGCTGCTATTCCTGCTAGCATGTATATCATTGGTGTTTTAATACTAACGGTACTGCTAAATATATAATAATACGCTTTTCTCTCTATCGTGTATGTGCTTAATTTTATACCTATAACAAGGGTATAGGATAAACAAGTGTGTATTTAGTATTTTACCTTCAGTTCTGCAGACATTTATTAACTTGAGTATCCCAGTCATTTCAGGATGTTTACCATATCAGGTTTGCGAGTATAGCTTTTGTCAACGGTCGTATTACAGAGGCTGATTCATAGTTCATTTATACATTGTAAGTTGCTTGGCAATACTACAGTTTTCATGTATGAATGGATTTATAATGCTTAAAGTGATCCCAAGACTTTA
>JAHZMV010006580.1:0-10279 GCA_027743765.1 Coecobrya sp. COE2
GATGTAAGATCTCGCATTTGCGAGTATTCATTCTTGTAATGTATTGTATTTGATCAATAAATAAGAATTCTGAGCTGCAAAAAAAAAAAAAATTTCATCTACTGCGCTGAACCTGTTCTGGAATCTCCCTGGGATTACAAACTATTCGTTCCATTTGATCCGTGGACGTGTTTGGCACTGATTACCGTAATGAGAAGTTGTTCCCTTGTAACAAAAACGCACATGACCATTTATGCCGTTTCTTTGATTTCCCAGAGCCAGTCTGAAATAAAGAAAAGTCAACGGGCATTCCCAATATACCCATTTTGGCTACTTTTAAACTTTCATCTTGCTATTTTATACTCCGGCGAAATAACAGTGTATTGACGGTAGTTCCGAAAGAAAGAAGTTTTGAGAATTTGGAACAACTCGTGCAAAATGCGTACGATTTAATTGTTTTATCTTGGGAGGATATTACCGATAGCTTCAGAGTAGAAATATTAGTGAGGCAACAAAAAATGCTTTAGAGAAATTGTTCAGAACACTTGGACCATGGGCTCCGGAATATCAGTTACGTCTCCTAATAAATGGAAAAGGTGAAAAAAAGTAGCTCTGTTAGCTGAATGGTCGTTGGCACTTTCGTTGCTTCAGCAATTAAAAACTAGTGCGGATAATGTTGGAATGCACTGCTACGCTGGAAAAGAATATATTTCCACTGGAAACGTTTATTTTGGATTTTGGATTGAAGGCTTCAGAATGCAACAGATTTTTCAAAGACTGATTGAAGCAGGACTGACTACTCATTTCTATTACAATTTCATCTCAGTTTTCAAACAAACAAGCATAATTTTGAACCATGCATCACCATAAAATAATGTTTATTGTGCTTTAAGTATCGACTATGCCAAAATAGTTTTCTGTTTTATATCACGATCATCTGGAATGGGAATGATCACATGAGTTGCCGAACAAATAATGAAAATATTAGAACAACGAAGAATATTGTTTCCACTTTACAAACCTACATGTTGAATATAATTCTGCTGTTATTGCACATGCAAGTAAATAAATGAATTTTTAATGTTATCTCGATATTGCGATGTCCTCTGTTCAGAGCAATTACGCATGTCATTGCGAAAGAATGTTTTTTCAAGTGGATGGCTTTTCATTATAGAAAATGGTTTTAATGGAAAATAAAAACTCGTGATGGATGTCTAAACGACAAGCAATTGTAAAATTTCTTAATTAAAATTTTCTTTTCTTTTATGATTAAAACTCTGCTGGAAACTATTTCGTAGATGAATATGGAAATATATTAATTTAAAACTTAATGTATTAAGTGTAGTAACTCATAAGTAAAAACCATTTAAAAGACTTAACTTTAAATACTTTCAGGATACTTTAAAGATAAGTCACGAATTTAGTTGCAAATTAATTTTGTTGGTATCACCTCTTGTGTCCGCCTATACCCCACAGCTAGTTTCCACTCATTCTGCAAGTTACTGCTGCATTTATTTTCCGTTGACGTCATTGAATATAAATCAGCCATATAATCTCGCAGAAATGCTTAGTACACATTTCAATGCAATGCAAGGATTTGCAATGTTTTAATTGAGATCCGTTACATTTATCTGACAAAAAGTTAATTGTCAGTGGTATTTAAATTGCGTAAATAAATATACCTCATTACCCTAATCAAATTTTCAATAGTATTTACAAAAATACACAGCATAATCAAATAAAAGTAGAGAAGAATGACCATCCAAACCTCTTCAAACTTCATCGGTTTCGCTGAGTCACTATCGCTTCTACTATTTATCGGAACTCCATTAATAATATGCGAGCTAATGGTAAATAAGTTCCACCGGGTATGCTGGTGATTGTTTTGCATCAAGTACTCCAAAGACATTTTGTGTGTAGACGTATCAAAATACTTGGTTACTTGTCCGGATATTCCACTTTCAGTCAATGCGGCAACTAAATATTCAAATCGTTTAAGAAACATATACTTCTTTTTGGCTATCCACAAAATGGGCATTGAAAAAACGGTTGGCTGGTTCACATTTTCCATTAGTCTTCTCATTTCAAATAATTCAAATAATGGTTTCATAAACCGTGGGCTGTACAAATCCACGCCAATTGCATGAAATAATAATGCAAACCTTGCAGAAGTTAGACAAGGTCTCACTTGACGTAAAGTATTAGGCATTGTTAACAAATCCGTTGCTTTTGGAACGCATTTTATAATTCTACCTTTAGTGACATTGCTAATAATGCTTACTGAATCAGCCAAAATGTCAAAGATTGAAATTCGTTTCAACATTTTAAATTCAAGATGTTCCTCTCCATTCACCTTTGCATTTCGGGTACACCGTGACTTGTTCCTGCACAAACTAAGAAACATAAGATAATCTGTAAAAATAGGCAGTTGTTGTTTATTGTGTTGGGCCAGCAGGTCCTCCATAGTTTCAGGAATGTTCTGCGGGACTGGTAATTTTGTTAAATCCGAATACATTTCGGAAGTGTAAAAATTTCTCAATACTAATGCACCCATCAACCAAATTAAAATGAGCAAAACATTGTTTCGATTTTTTCTTAGTCTTAGTTCTCCGTCTCCCTGCTCGAGGATTACGGAAATTATCCAGAATGTCCAATTCGACGTTAGTTTTAAATTCCATGTGCTTACATATAAAATCAATGCCATAAGTAGTAGAATGCCAACAAAGAATGCCCAAATGACAACTTGAAAAGGGTAAATTAGGGCAGCATTTAATTCCAAAGTCAGAAAGGGGGTGCCTCTAGTATTTTCATTTGTTGCTAAAATTACTGAAAACCGAATGCCATCAAACTTTGCTTCAAAGGATAACTTTTGACATTCATATCCTCCATCTTTTCCTTCACGAATGTATGCAAAATCCGCATAATCCAGAGACCGGTCATGGTCAAGGAATTGATTAAATTCCAAGGACGTACTATTTTGCCGTGACATAAACATTTGCAATACGCACTTTCCTTCGCTATGCACTCGGACAACTGATCGCGCATACATTACATTGTCAATGCATTCCCCATGAAATAATTTATCGTTATTCGGTTTTAAACCAAAATTATCAAGTTTTCCGGAATCAATCTGCATATCATTCTGTACATCCAAATAGCCAAGCTGAAATTGGGAAGTTGGATCTAAAATCACGATTCGCATTATAATACTAAATTCCTCTAATTTTAGATAGGAAATGAGATCAGACTTTTGACAAGTAAAACAGCCGATAAGCAAACTTGTTGGCTTCTTTGTATTTATAAATCCACTATCATTTAAGTTAAGGACAAATACAAATATTCTAGAAGAGTCTAACATCTTTGGTATTTTCACGTACAATTTATATTTAGAAATATCACTTGGTTGCACAACAAAGCCAAGTATGATGTCTGCTGCAATCCATGAATCACATTGAGAATCTTCACACATCCAGCTTGGTGAAAATACATGAGATGTTAAATCACGATAACCCATTGCAGCCGACTTATCTCTAACGTTGCGTTCATCAAACAACTCCGTGAGAGGTCCTGGACCCCGTGTGTTAGAGTGGAGGTAAATTTTGCACAATGTTATGAATTTAATAGAATGAAATATATTCCAATGAATTTGTTGCCATTTTGAAGAGGAAAGCTGTGAAAAGTTTGTTCGAAGAAATATTGAGTTGTTAAACCAGCTTAATAAACTATCCTGATCAAATGAATATGCGAAGTGAGTTTGGTTTATTGCAAGGTTATATTTTGTCTTGTTAGTTTCTTCCACAATTAAAATGGTACAAGCCAACTGATGAATTTCATTTACTACTTTGATAATGGTGTCATGTCGAAAATCTAAGAGCTCTTTCTGCAAAATTGATGTTAAATCATTAGTAATTACTAAGCAAAGAAAGTTTAAAGATATTATTCCAACTAGAAATAACTGTCTTAATGAAAACAACATTTTTGACAATTGCCTTGTTACAATCTCAAACCACTGAAATGAGAGGAATGAACTGAAAAATGCAATAATGCAAATATATATTGGAAGTAGAATGTTAGTAGGAGCAACTGGATTAAGCCTTAATTCGAAATTAAAAGAGTTTATTCCGAACTGATGTCAATACGCTCAATAATTTCTCATGGAATTACAATTGATTAAGTCATTGTAACATTCATACAAGTCTATGACAGCTTGCCCCATAAAGAAAAATACATAATGACCGGTTAAACTGTTCTTGAGAGTTAAGAGAAACATGCGCTACTTTAACTTGTCAAGTAAGATTCTTTTGCGTTTCATCTTACTTTTGTTTTTTGGTAAGAGATTATATCCCAATCTAAATAGAAGGGGTACCTGTATAAAATTTTCAACATAATACAGTTAAGTTACACTACCAAGACACTACCAAGAATTTTTTTATTACAAGATTTGTCATTACTATAATAATTTTCTGGAAAGCCACTTTTAATACCACTTATAAACCATGCGTAGTTCAATGTCGAAAATAAATTATTATACCTCGTGAGTGATTGCCTATTCAAGATATAATGTTTACGGTAAAAAATGTTTTCATATAATTTAGTGAGCCGTTGAAATTATAATTCCCATGTTTCAAGTTAAACTCTCTACCACGGTTCAAGTGTAGTTTTAAAAAATGGAAAATAATTGTAATCTGTTTTTAAGTTTTGACACTTAACGTCATCAGTGTTTGTTATCGGCAGCAAACTAGATCGAAAAAGAATATCGTAACATATCTAGAGGGTGATGCATTCTGGATCCATATAACTTTATCAATTATTTTGGGAGTCGATGAGAAGTGAGGACATCAGGTCAAATCCGTATGAATTGTAGAGTTGGATGCTTCTGTAATCTGAGGTTTTGAACTTTGCACGATCCATATCCACTCCTATCACTTCAATTTCAAGTATTGGTGAAATTTCACCACTTCTTTGTTTAACCAAATGTCTTGAGAGATTCATTAAATAAAAAATAAATTCTGTTCAAATAATGATACACTTCTTCACTACCTGAACAGACAAATTAATTTCCTTTCCGTAGAAATCTTTACTCATTTTTGTAGGATCAAATTTCCCCATTGGCTTTTCTCCAGGTCTCCTAAAGTCGGGTTTGAGAACATATCCCACGTTTCCATTTTGCTTGAAATTTCCCCGATTCCACTGCATTGACTTATCAAGAGTTTGCAACTTTAGGGCAATCATTTGACTTCCAACATTACAAAACCGTGTGGGATTATAGTTGGAAGAATCCAGTCGGTATGTTTTCGGATAAACTCTTGTTAAAGCATATTGATGATACAACACAAAAAATTTGGGATTCAATTTAAAAACCTTGTTGGCCGATAACTCATCGAAACTTGTTGTTTAACAGACATTCATATCGTTTCTCTCCCACCAAATATCATCCTCACTAAATGTTGTACGTTTGGTTCCACAAAATACGATTAAGTCTGAGAATTCACGGGCAATATTATACCTTTCTGATGCTTGCAGCTTTACATCAGATTTTCTTCTGGTTGAGTTAATCTCTCTTGTCCAGTTTATCATCTCCACCCATTCCATCGCTTTATGTTTTGAGCAACTTGCCCTCAAATATTTCTTGTTTGTTACTTTCCCTCCGTATTTTAAACTTATTTGGTACTTGATTCCAACATCTTTCTCTGATTTGTCCTTACAAACTTTGAGCTTCGAGCTACTTTGTATGCCCCACACCCCCTTTTGTAAATGACTTTCAAATTCAAACGGACAGTCCTTTTCAAGTTCTTGGATCTCTTCCACAAAACTCTCAGTGAATTCCTTAGTACTTTCAGCGTCCAGTCCAATAGCATCCTCTCCCATACCTGACCACCAACAACTAGTATCATTTGTAACGTTTACGATAATATATCCCTTTTAAAAAGAAAGCATTCCTAAGCTTTTGTAGAACCATTCTTGGCCTTTATACGTCATGTGGTAGAAGCAGGGACTGTACATTTTAGTCGCCGGAATCTACATTTCTGTATAACAAAATAAGATACATTCAAGCAAACATAATACCACAAGAAATACTATTTATTCAATATTGTGTATTTCTAACCTCAATTATCACCGGAAACTGATGGAAATAATTAAGAAGGGCGTAAAGATTTGGAAAATTCGCAGCATTGTCATGGTTTTCTGAAAGCGAATAAATGCTCTGGTTATCCACATTTCTTGCTGGGTAGATAGTAAAATGATGTACTCCAGCGCACAAATACTCCGGTGGGACGTCAGGATCTCGATAGCTTAGTATTAAATACATAGAGTAAAACTTTATAAAAAGATAATTTCTAAAATTGGATCAACATATTTTATGAATTTACTTACTAACTACATGGAAAGAGTGAACCCGCTTTGTGTGCTACTGTGTCGCACAGGAAACATCCCGTTGAGGGCATATTGATATAAGAGTGAGTTGGCCACTTCCCTTCCATTTCGGAAACCTTCCTTGTACAAATTGCCTTGAAACCACAATTGGTCATTTCGCCATGGGGAAGTCAAAATAAGTACCAAATAAATACCAAAATAAGTTCGTATGCACACAATATACATATATCGCTTTAGCAGAGATTATTTACATTTGGTCAGCAAACAAACGTTACGACGTATCGGGACTTCTGGAATACAAATTATAACCTTGTAATGGCTTAGATTAGTGTTTTACACCCTTTCAGCACTCAAATAGTTTATATCTATAAATATCGAATAGCAACCATACCATAAAACCAAACCCCAAAAGTCTCGGTTTCAGATTATCCAAAAAGTATAGTAATTCATATATTGAGTAAGGTCAATAGAGAAAATACTAAAGCTCGGAAACAATATGGTTATGTGTAATATTTAACTTGCCTATGTAAAACGTCGACCTGCTTAGAAATCCACAAGGAAAGTGATTATCCAAAGTAATCACAAGAGAAAAATGAATCTTAATATCGAAAAAGCTTGTGAATAAAATATACAAAAAACCCGATTTGTTTCGAAAGCATGTACTATACGGTTCGATACGTTCCAAATCAATAAATGAAACTGCAAATATTCTTGTACGTTGAGAGGTATCAAGAATGGAATTAATTTAAATCAAATCATCTGAACAACTGCTGAGGTCCTTAATCTGACTTGATAACAAATTTATTTTATTCTGTGATTCTTATCAAAAAGTTATTTTCCCCAGCATAATTTCTAAAATATGATTGAAAATATTGTGCAACTGAATTTCTGATTTAAGTATAAAATAAATAATTTATAATATATTTGTTAGAAGTTTATACAACAGCCGAACACGGTTACATCACCATCTTTTCATTGCGGTAATAATCCATTTGGTGATTTGATTGATTTTATACACCCTTTTATTTGGCGATATGCTGGGGAATTCTAATGGATCGGGGTATTCGGGGAAAATTCGGGGAGTTGGTTGGGTAATTGTAACTTATTTGCATTATGCAAAGGCAACGTAAGTGAAACAAAAGAAAAAAGAAAATTCTTTTTATGGAACAAATATTATATCTCTCGTAGAGATTAATTCAAAATACAGGAGAACGAACTAACTTTCGCGAATATATATTCTTTCTTTCTAAATGGGTTTCCTTGGTGCATGTTTTATAGATACTGGTTTTATAACTTCAGGCTTTACTTTTGGATTCTAGAAGGACCTTGTCTAGCTGTACTGTTGGTAAGAATTCCATTTCTTGTACGTAACCGTCAGACTGACAGCTTGTTTTTGGAGATAACAAATCGTGAGGATTTCTTTGCCGTAGTTTTCACGTGGAATGGGTTTAGCTTGAAAGAAAAAGAAAATCAATTGGGCTTTTAAAGTGAAATTAAAATTGCTTGAACAAAATCCTTTTCTTCTGTAGGAACAGTAAACGCCAGGCGTAATAAATTCATAGATTTCTATTGCGACTCGGTGAAAACTGTGGAGAGGAAAGAAAGGGAATTTTTAATAAACTCATAAGAATAAAATTATCAAAATACCTGGAAAAGATTGAAGTGCTATCATAAAAACATATTTTGATGAACAAAATTGTACAGTTCAGGTTAGAACGCAGTTTCACTTTTGCCATGTTACACGTGGTGGAAAATGAAAATGAAAATTATTTCCAAGAAATTAATATCATATCATTCGTATTCTAGATATTTGTACATTCCAATCCAGAATAATATCTTGTTGTAGATTTAGTAAGAAAGGGTAACATGCATAGTGACTAAACTATAATAAATTATGTACATAAAATACACACGGCAGAACATAAATTAGTCATGACACGTGAAGGTCAATTTTCATTTAACTGTAAGGAAACAAACAAATTCTTAATTTTACTTTTCAAGACCATACTTGATTTAGTGCCATTGGCAATGGCGGCCCACGTGAATAAAATATTAATTAATGGAAATATTATGAATCATCTAGAATTTCCAACTAAAAACGTGATTTCATATTTTTCATGTCATATTATTTTATAGGTAAACTTAGCATTCTTACTCAACATCCTCAGAGTTCTTGTGACGAAACTGAGGCAGTCCAACTCGTCCGAAACGCAGCAACTTTTGTAAGTAAACATAAAAAATATATACCAGATAATTTTTGAACAACGAGTGGCAAGTATTCCAGAGATCTTTACATATAATTTATTACACTCGATGATTCATTGCCCCTCATTATATTTGACCTTCCGATTAATCTCGTGCTATCATTTTCGCCTACTAAAAGACGGTCACGTTGCAAAATTAATGTCAGTGACAAGATGCTTGGTTCTAGTCGCGTTTTCACACTTGAGAGTCGGACGACAGTTGTCTTTGAACTATAAATGTAATTATAACATAACATGACGCTATAATAGTTTATTTTCCTTCGGGACTGGACCCTTTCCAGAACAAGTTTTTATTTTCTATTTCTGGCATCAAGACTCTCATCGTAAACAGGAGTTGAGTGGACAGTTGTAACTTTTGATAACGCTGTACGTACGTATAATAGAAGAAATAAATATTTTTGCTGAAATTTTGATATGATTATGAAAGATGAAAGGTAAAAATGGATCGTTATTACATTTCCAAAAAAAATCTTTTTCATACATCTTACCCAGGAAAGCGGTGAAAGCAGCTCTAGTTTTATTTCCTCTTTTGGGTCTACCAAATCTCCTAAACATGCTGGACGCTCCACTAGAAAAGTCTCCATTACGGTTTACGGTACAAACACGTGCTTAAAACTACACATCACATGTATATTACAGAAAGCTATTCGATTTACATACCCTAACGTAAATTAGCATTTTTTCTTGCCTTACAATCAACATGTTTGGACTAAGTACAGCTTCTCTTCCTAACTTCAATTAACTAACGCACGTCCTCTTTTCTAGGTAATTGACTTACTAAATCACTTAAGTTGTCAACAAAGAGATATGCAATTTTCAATGAGATCCAGTTTACTATTTTTCTTTCCTTTTTACCAATTTTCTTGAGCTATTTCGGCTTCATTTCCATAAAAACGTTTAAAACGACATTCATTGAGATAATCTACCCGAATAGAAAGGAGAGCCACTAATTTTATCCAAAGTGCTGGTGAAATTCAACCTCAACTTTCTCTTCTTCGGTTACCCAAAACCCTCACACAGCTTTAATTTTAACATGTCTGTTTTACGTATAGAAGGATAGCGTGTTATATAGAGCATAAATTCCCATTTTTCAGCATTGTTTACTACAAAAACTTTATCCAACTGGTTGTTGGAGTGTGAAAGATATAGTACTATGTAGCTTTCACATGTTCATCTCCGACCACCGCCGCAGCATACTTATACCCCGACTCTTATCCCATTTTTCCTCACTTTCCAACCGACTTTCAGGCAAGTCTAACCGACGACCAGAAATGCTCTACTTTTTCATCGTTTTTTCTCAAACATTTTACTTAAGCCGTGCATTTCCGCATTTTAAGGTTTTTTCGATTTCGGTTACAACTGACTGGCCTACAGAAAATTCTAAAGCTGTTTCTATGCGTGACAGTGTCATGACTGGATAGAAAAATTTAAAGTGGGATAAGTGCTTGTTATTATGTCTGTGTGTGAACTTTAAAATCTTAACATTTTTTATGTCAACAGTTTAAAATAGTATATTGTCAAAGCGATCAATAGAGTGTGGACTGAGGAAGGTCACTAAAGAGTGTTCAAAGAAATTATGCAAATCTTGCGATATAAATAAGTGGATTCCGAGAAGAATAAAATGGAAGAAACCTGGAACGCGAAAACATGCTTGTCACGAG
>JAHZMV010006582.1:0-19655 GCA_027743765.1 Coecobrya sp. COE2
TGTTCTAATTAAAAGGCGATAGAGCTGCTTCGTAATTAATGGGATACAAAGAACAAAAAAACAAGTGATGATGAACTGTACCCGGGAAAATGCGCATAACTTGTGAAGCCAGTTTGTTCCATGTTCCAGTTTCCAGTGTTTTAGGACTGGAGAAAATTAGCCAATTCCACCCTAATTTTACACATGCGAAAGTAATTATATACTATTATTTTTTCCCCACTGTCAGATAAAAGTTTTCATGCAAACTGTCAACTATAGGTTACAAGAGCATTTATAACGAAATTACATATATTCGTTCATCTCTCTGGAACAGGTTTCCACTTTTTCCTGTAATAAAGCGAACGTTACGGATCAACGATACATTTATTCCAAAGAGAAAATTACAAATTGGAAAGAAAGATGATGATGCAGAGGACTCATTCATATTTATTGATTAATTTTCCCTGCCATGTCATTTTTGTGCTATTCACATGACATGTTTTCCCATCTGCAACTGCACACATCATATAAATTCCTATTGGGATTCAGTGTTAAAAAATTCATTCTAAATGAAAATTGCCTTCTAGAGAACAAACCTTGTTTATTTCCAGTTCCAAGTTTTTTCTCTAATTAAGCTGCATAATAATAAAAATTTGATGATTTCTAATGTATTTTTAATTGAGTCAGTTATAGTGTTATAATGGAATAGGCACCTGTCACTTGTGTGTCTGCTTCTCCAAACACTCTGAATATTTACTTGACATGGATTTTGCACATAACCAGTATATTTTTATATACTACTTTCATAACACTGCAATGAAAGCAAAAAATATTATTATGTCCGTACAAAAGCTTGGAACTTCCAAAATTGGAAGACTTTCTTCACTGGAATAAACAGGTACTACAAACACACACACAAAAGGTAGACAATTCACCTCAACTGTCTGTCTTGTCATGTCACGCAACGCAAGGTGATTTCCATTGTACATGCATGTATTCCATTATCATTTTTCCACTTTTCTATGCATATTCATTAGTAAAAGTTTCCCAGTATGTATTATTGTGTTCCAGCAGAGAAGTGTAAACAAAACTGCACACGCTTTCCACGGAATTTGGCCTCATATTCTGGAAGGAAATCATAAACCTCGAATTCCTCCCTTATATACATGCTTATTATAGTGGGTCTTGTAGGTTATCATACCAGAACAAAAATATAAATCATATACCTACTGCCAAAATCTAAATGTAAATTCATAAATTAGTTCCTGTTGTTTACCAACACATAAATAAATAAGAGCCAACAATGACACAAGCCACTCATGAAAATCATTTTCATTGAAAAGAAAAAAATATAGTTTATTTTCTTTCTCCTGTTTCCAAGATTCACCATGTCTCCAGACACCAAAAAAAATTCGCTTATCATTGAAAGGTTATATACAATGAACCATGGAATGATTCCATTTTCTAGATCGGCTACTCCATTCTTCTTCCAAAAATGAAAAAAAAGTGGCGAAACCCTGAATCACACTACTTGTGTCTCTTCACCTATAAACAATATTGCAATACAGGAGCGAAACACGCTATTTATTCAAGTTCCAAAAAAAATTAACAGGCATATCAACAGACCACGTAGGAAATATCCTCATACTGCAATATCATCGGTGCTTATTCGATGCCAGTACTTAAACTAACTGACTAAATAAATAATCACGTATTATAGCACCTACGTGGGTCTTCTTCCCTGCAAAACTTTCTCTGTCAGCTTTCTCCTCATATTCAACACTCTCTCTGCATTTCCACCTCATATTTCATTTCCGTCCATGTAAGATAGCCCAAACTACTACTGGGCTCAAACATCAAAAACTCTTGCAGGGAAGAATAACTTTTGCCACTTTCAGGAATTGGTTGGTGCTTTGAGCTGTGAGGTACAAGTAAACCAGACATGTTGTTGTAGTAATCAAATATTATGGTGTGCTGGGTTTGTTGGGTTGGAAGTTCCAAGTTGGAACTGGGAAAAAATATATATACATTTGCGATACTGACAGGCGAGTTGGTTGGTGGCATTGATACGCTCTACGTTTCTTTATTGACATTGTGAGATCAATACGAATACGTTTTATTTGAGGGAGCTCCTACCTGTGCCCGTGGTAGATATTTACTAGAGATAAGAAGACTAAAACGCAATTTCCAAATTGATGTGAACAAAAATGCAAATATATCTGCATAATAGCAGGACATCTTTGTCAAAAATAGGAACAACAATTAAAATCACATTGTTGTACCAAACAGTACGTGTCCATGTTAGGTAGAAAAAATGACGATGGAAGGCTAGAACCGATGATATCGATCATTTAAGATTCTATTGATTAGTTACAGTTGAAAAGGTATTTGGACAATGGAGTAGGTACTAGGCACTGTTGACTGTTACATATGTAACATGAAATGTTTCAAAGAGATAAATGGTACATGTAATGTGAAATGAGGAATGACTAATGATAATGGATCTACCTTTTACTGGAATACTTTGGTAGTTACGTTTGTGACATTATGACAGCTACACATATATTCAATAGCAAACTGAACAAATCCCACAAACGTGAATTTAAAACTAATGAATCGTCAAGTAACTAAAAAGATTTAATTGTACGTATGACATCCTATGCTAACTTTAAAGTTTTTATAGAATGCGTATTGATTATTAGTTTGCCTGATCCAGGCTACTTACCAAATTGTATAAGATGGGACTGGGGAAAGCAGTGGAGTCAATTCTGAAATTTGAATTTGGACAGCCAAGTGGACAACACAAACAATCACGTTTTACAAACTTGTTTGAGCACTCATACTTATTTTTTTACATGAAGGATAGAGAGAGATGTGTTTAATTAAGTTTTAATTATTAAGGATCCATAAACAAGGGTTTTTCTTGGACGACACAAACACGCCACTTTTCTTTTACTATATAGAAACGTCCTCATTGTATTTTGCAATTTTGCTTCCAAACTCTCCATTCACCAATACTCCCAGTTATTCATTAAATCAAATGAACTTAAAAGGATTCTTCTTCGAAAGGAAGACTTTTTCAAAGGATACTTTCCAAAATTATATTCAAAACATAAACGCTTCTCCTGTGGTTAGCATGTCATGCTTCTTTAATAGTTGATTGACGAGGTAGAAAGTAGAAAAGGCACAAATGCAGGACTTGTTCTCACAAAAATATTGCAAAAAATGCTGTCGCAAATATTGTGGTAGCGGATGAACTGTTGAGTCCAGTTTTTTTGCTCATGTTACGTCCAACATGAAATCTGACCACGTTTCATGGAGCTGTGTTAGAACATAAAAAAAATATTATGGGTCAATGCAAACACGTCAAGAATGTAAACTTAAGAAGGAAAACATGCATTGGAAAAAACTTTTAGCAAAGCAATTAGCTTTTTATGGATTAGACAACTTACAATCAATGCTAAGAAGTAAACTATCTGAAATTAAACTATAGTACAAAACATGGGCTATAATAACGACACTAGTGACTTTTAATTACAAAACGATTGAATGTGTGGTAAAGAAAACCAAATATATAATATAGCTGTCTTCAACATGGTGGGAACGATAAAAAAGTTAATCTTGTTGTCGTTTAAACTTTAAAGACAATATATTGTCCTGCATGGATACATGAACTAATACACACGAAATATCATGCCATTCTACAAGTAAACTTTTCATATTTGTTTACACTTTGACTAATCTAATCTTATGTCCATATATATACAAACCACTTATAAACAGAGAGTAGGAATCAATGAACTTTATTTTTATTCTGTCCATTTACTACTGTCCGATCAAACTCACCGTGTGCATTTCCTACTTTATTACTTTGTGCTACTTATATTATTCGTCCCAAAGCTTTTTAATAAACTTAAATCCACTAACTTAAACAGAAACAAGATTAGTTTTAAAAATATCCTGTAAGTAAATTAAAATATAAAGCCACATGTGATCAACATATGATTAGCCTTTTATATTTCCTCTCTAAAGCAACCCAGTTGACAAATGTCACTGTCATCAAAATGTCATTCGCCATGACTTTATCAAACTAACTTGAGAGAGAGAATTCCGAGTAATCATAACAAATTATCTGAACACATTTTCAAGTTCAAAACTACAGCCCTCTAAATTGAATAACAGATTATTATAATAAACGCCAACATAACCAACTCACTGGACCATCATCCAAGCATATAGAATCAACTTTTTATCTACAACATTCTACCAACCAACACCAAAACCAGCCTTCAATATTTAATACCAAAATTAATAACAGCAAACATCGATAAAACCGTTTATCACCCCAATCCAAACATTCAACCAACTATAAATAAATATAATTCCCCACATATAAACTGCGTACAAACTATACAAACATCAATTTTCCTTACAAAACCCCAAACAACTGAAGAAAAAAACAATCAATATTTCCACCCTATTTTTAACCCTATTTTCTTACCTTTCAAAACTCGTTTCCAATTCCAAATGATTCCTTCTTTATTTAATCATCCAAACTTTATGTCACTGCATAACTTTTTTAACTCCACAACGGTTAAAGTCAACCTTAATTTCACAACCGTAAACCTCCAGACATTCCTCTAAAAATAGCCCCCACACCACTTTTTTAGTTCCTCCTTTAAAACCAATTCTCAAAAATAAACTCCACAGACCAAGCAGCACTACAGAGTCGTCATCCAAAACACTTTTGGTTCTGAAAACCACAAAAAAATTAGCTGAGTGAGTTATTCTTCTCCGTAGCAGAGGCACACAAGGAGCAAAACTAATTCCTTTTTAGAATCCACTCTCTGCTAACTGCTTAGTGGACTGAAAACAGAGAGGCAAGTTATTATAGCACAAGTTTAGTAGACCTTCTTATCGTTAGTCATGGTCATCCATTCCTCCAACAGCTTATTATATCCTTCTCGCTACTTGAAAATAGCAAACTGAGGGCAAACAATGTTTTCTTGGCTCACTATATACAAAAAAACATGCTGGTTGCGTAGTAGTATAATAGCTGGTGTAGGAAGAGCAGAGCAGACTGCATTGTTGTTTGTTGTGAAAACGTGAGGAAGGGATATAATATGTGGTGGTGTGGATTGATAATGAGGTGGAGTGCAGCTTGCTATGATATGGATGCGAAATTTTGTACAAGTGTACTACCTTGTGCTGCTTTTCCTTTGTTGTTTTTGGAAGCAGCCCGTAAAGGGATGGGATGGATGCCCGTAGCTCAAGAATGGGAATGAGGGTGCGGTGAACATGATCAAAAGTCACTGTATAATGGCAAAAAGCAAGTGTATATTGGCTAAAACCAATATGCCGTGGCAAAGGCCAAAAGCTACTAACAATCTATCCATAGTTGCTAAAAGCCGAGCAGTCGTGGGCAAAAGTAACTATGTAATAGCTAACAGTCACTGTATAGTGGCCAAAAGCCAACCTGTATAGTGGACAAAAGTCACTGAATAGTGAACAAAGGCCACTGTATAGTGGCCAAAGGTCAATTTTCATTATGGCTAAAAGCCACTGTGCTCAACTAAATATTCTGAAATCAGAAGGGATTCAGTATTCTGGATTATGTATGGCGAATGCTCTACGAACAAAGTACGTGTTTATTGGCTTGGTAGTTGGGAGAGGGGCATTCTTTCGCATTGGTGCGGGGTGGATTACCATGTTTTCCCAAATAATAACTCTTGCTTGCCAAAAAAAAATTCAGCAGTCAGCGTTAGCGTCATGTTTTGATGAGTCATAGTCATAAGTACAAAGCGAATGGTGTTAAAAAACGTTAAATTAATTATCTCATGCAGATGAGATTATCACTATGCCTGCTGCATATAATGCATTCTATTAGCATATATACATACATAGCTCAAGCTCCATATCTTTAAACAGTATAGCAAACCGTTCATAGTTTTTAATTTTTGCGAAAAATTAATACTTTCGTGTTCATTTCATCTCCATTAATTAGCCATCTTTTTAGCAGCAAATCGTTGTAGTATTAAAAAATTACTGAAAAAAATGTAAGTTGAGACTTGACATAGGTTGGCTGTCACTACACGAATGAGGAAACGTCTGGTAGCGTCAGTGGGAGATAGAGACGATGCGCCATACACCCACCACGTAGTAGCATGACATTATGCAGTAATGCACTTCACTTGCATGACATGCAAAAAAGATGAGTCATCCTATTCTAAACTGATAACAGAATTGATAGTATATAGAGAGAATAGACTATAATTTATAGTCAGAGTTGACGTGGTCTTAAGAAGCAGCCCAAGCCGATATGACGGTACCATTCGATTTTTAAATGATGCATGCATATTTGCCGGTTGGGCTAAACTTATGCTGAATATTGTTTAAACTTCAATCAAATGTACAGTTAAACCCGAGATTTGACCTAGCCAAAAAAGGGATAGGACGACATTAGTTAAGAATATGACATTTAGCACCTTGTTAAGAATACCGTTTTAAAGTGGTCTATAACCCCATGTTGGGATCCCCAACTACCAACTAGCCCAATAAAATCATATTTAAGAAGGGTTTGCATTTTTTTATACAGGAATTGAAACCACTAAAATAAATAAAATCCTGTTGGATAAACTTGGCCTACAAAAATTATAAGTTGATGTTACAATATATTGTCATGCTTAAATTATACATACATCCTGAATCTGGATATGAAATTGCGGTTGTCGTTTATGTGATAATTAAATGTTTGCGATTATCGTTATCACTCTTACGGTTAATCTACTATGCACTCAAATTAAATGCCGTATACATAAAATAAACTGTGTTTTGTTTTTATATTGTCATACGTTGGCGTCTGCATTCTGTCATGATACTGCTATTATCAAACGAGATAGATACTGATATTTTGGTAGATTGACGATGATTTGAGTGAGAACTAAACTGAATGAACGGATTTTGAAGGGTATTATGCTAAATAGTTACTTTAACTGCTGAATTCTACGTAATTTTCAAAATTATTTGTAAAATTCGATAACATCGATACTACTGAACTACAAAAACTTTCAAATAATATTTTTACAGAATCTACTTTCTTTTAGAAATTTCTTCAGAATTACTAATATTTTCATATTGTTTAAGTTTTTATTATCACGTTGAGATTTTGTTGAATTACATATAAATGGTACTAGACTGTTAATGTCGTACTTTCGTCGCCTGTAAGCGTAGTTTTCTTTAAGTTGAGTTTAATTTGCAACACAATTGGCATAAGATGCCAGAAAATTATGTTAGGTCTTTTCTTCTGCACGTTCGTTTCCACATGTCTTTTAGAGTCCCAAAGTGACTGTTATAATTATGGTAGGTATCACTTAACTATTCTATAAATTCCATGCTTAATCATGTGACACCTGAATGAAAACATAACCATGAACCATAACTGGTGTAAAGTAAAATGTTAGTAAATAATTGCAAATTGTTTAAATCACATTTATTTTGGTTTTGTATCAGAAGTGATTAAAGGAATGCATTTATTGCAATCATGTTTTTTGTGAAGACTTTGACGTTAATAAATATAACTCTCGATTGAAACTTGAAACCTTAATCAAATATTTGTCGAGTTTCTTACTGTAAACTATATATGCTCGGTAAGATACCGAGTCGGTATTCGGTAACAACAACAACTTAGAATCCCCCAATGGATATATTATTATTCTACATTTCACGCTAAATTATTAAAATAATCAAAACCTTTATATCAATATATTATTATGGAATATGATGTTACAACTGCGATTTGCGAAATTATGAATAAACTTGACATGCACCTTGAATACCTGAGTGCGCATATAGTATACATACAATACATTCTAAAATTATAAAATAGGGAAAAGATGGTACATAGTAATTTTACACCAGCTTGCGTGCGTTTAACATCTTTCTGAGGTGGATGGTCAAAGGTAATAAAACTTGGAAAATATTAGGCTAAAAACTAATTTCCCTTTGGCTGATATTATCTTGTTCAATTGAGAAATACATACCCTATAAGGTTTTTTACGAACATCAGTTGATATAATATAATATTATGTGTTGCACTATTCTAATCCGGCGAATGAGGTGGTTCTGTACTAAAATAGGGAGCAGAATCATGGGCTAGAAGTGTATGGCAAAAGCCACAAACGTTATAATCTCGGTTTCCCCTTCGAACTGTCCGACTAGTACAATCACTGCAAAATATTCGACCGCAGTGTCTACAATGGTGCTGCAAGAAAATAATAGGTTTTTTTTTTCGTTGTTAACGGTTAAGTCTTTAGACTTGTTGCTTTGGTAAATTAAAGTGTGGGGGGTTTCCTTACCTTGTCGCGTGTATCATGTAACACCTTTTTGCAAGTTTTACACTGGCCAATATCATCAGGGTGCTGCCATCGTACTTCTGTTTCTGGTCGTCTGATTTCTTCCAGTTCAATTTGCAGAGATTTGCTTAAAGATATTAAATCTTTTTGAAGTTCCTCACTGTTAGTTAACTCTTTCCGCAGTGTAGATATTTTCGCCTGTAACTCGTGATTTTCCCGTATAACCGTTTCATGTTGATGATCCTGAAAATGACAAAGACATAATCTCATTACCCCACGTCAAATCCAACCAACTTCTTTATTGGTACATTCTAAAACTGCAAAAAATGCAATTGTTTGGTCATTTGAGCTCACCTTTTCCTTAATCTGCTCTTCGGTTTGTCTTTTGGACTGATAAATTTTACTACTCTGAGCTTCCGAGGCCATCAATTTTGTTTTAACTTCTTGTATCGACTTCTCCAACTTGTGCTTCTCTCCATCTAATACATCACACCTGTGCTTGCTTTCTGTTAACAGATCTCTGTGAGTAAAACATAAACGGTTGTTTGTAATTTATGTCGATTTCAATTCGTACAATAAATTATGTCATGATCATCAATCATCAGTTTAACACAATGACAAAAATATTACCTCAAGTTACAAATTTCTGCATTCAATCCTTCCTCTACATTTTGCTTCTCTTCTTCTATCATTTTCATTTGGTCTTTCAAAAACTGGAGTTCCCCCTCCACCATTTCCTTTCCAACTTGGACACTAATTAGATCTTCTCGGAGTTTAAGGACTAATTCTTGTAGTTCCTAAATCATTTAGACATAAAACATATTTAGTTAATCACAATCTGTAAATGATCGGTTCCATAAAATTCATTAACTTATGAGTCATCATACCATCACATCATTAGGAAGAGAGATCGTTTCGTTTTGCATTGCCAATGAATTCTTCACATGTTTCCCCTTCAAATTATCATTTTCTAGTTCAATCCTGAAAATTAGAGCATACAAAGTGGTTAAATTGGTTTGCATTCACAGGCTTGAATATAATGACATGACAAAGAAAGGGTATGATTTCTGGAAAGCATGCGCAGAAAAGGCCTCACTTTTCAATTTTGCTTTGCACCGAGTCTCGCTCATACTGTAATCGCTTTAGTTGACTTTCCATGTTGTCCATGGCTTGTTGGGAGGTGGTGTTGACTTCATGGAGTAGTAGTTCATATGTTCCCAACTGGGCTTCCAAAGCGTTCAGTTGCGTCTAATTACATAACAATTATAAATTATTTTAGTTTCAGAAGGGATTTTTCTCATACAACGGATTGTAAATTGTGGTTTGTAGTATGAAATGTATTAATACCTGCAGAGTCTGCGCTTTGGTATTACTTTCTTCCTCAATCTCTTTTCTGAACTGTGAGGACTTATGCAGTTCATCTTTCAAGCGGTCAATCACAGACTGCCGGTTTTCACACTCTTTACAAACGACTAATGGTAATGCGGCAGCGCCCTGTGAAAATGTAAACGCAGGAATTAGGTTATAGCAAAATCATATACATGATCAAGGTAATTGTAATATATTTTGAAAGCATACATCAACAGACGAGGCATCAGATCTACAAATATCTTGCAACTCTGCAAGCTTTTTAACAGCATCTTCAGGCTCAGGGATGTCTTTACTTTGAGCTATTGTTTCCGTTAATTTGGCAAGTCTTGCCTGAAGTACCTCCTGAGGCATTTTCGAAATCGCGTCAAACCGTTCAGTAGTTTCTTTACGGAGCTTTTGTTGTTGATCCAACCTGCAAATTAATTACATGAGCAACAGTGATGAGGATCATTACAGCACTAATTTTGTGTATTATAATATAGTTGGCCTTGCTTATTACGTACTGTTCCCTTAGTTCCCGCATTTCTCCTTTTAACTTGTCCAACTCATCCTGCAGCAAGGTTTTTTGTGCATTGGCGAATGCTACGTACATTTCCAAGTCTGCTCGGGATGATTTTTCAGCCTCCAAACCATTTTGTGCCATTCTTAGCTATGAATTAAAATCGGAATATTAAATGGAAATAAATGTGGCTACATTGATCAAGTATGCATGGCTTTAAAAAGCTTTACCTTATCATCGAGTTGTGTTAGAACATCTTGCACATCTTTCCCTTGCAGGAATAGCGTCAGTGCATCATTCCCTTTGACTAGTGATTCTTGAGCATTCTGCAAAGCTGCTAGCTGTTCATCCGAATTTCTCACTTTTTCCTTTAGAGCTACTAATTCCTCTTCCAATTGTACTACAAGTGATCTTAACATTTCTGCGTCTTCCTGAGCCTGTGAAAAGTTTCAAGTCATTATCAGAGAAATTAATGAGTTATAATTCTAACGGCAGTAGTGGATAACAGGAGAAATTTGATGGCTTACATATTTGGAAGAAGTGCTCAACGTTCTAACTTTGGTAGGCTCTTCAATTTCATGGAGACTATCATTACTAGCAGTCATTGTAGAATTAATTTTCCTAGCTAAACTCTTTTTGAAATGCTGTCCAACTGTAGAAAAGACTGCACCCGCACCATCGAAACCAGATGAAGGCGACAGTGTTTCTCTAACTTCGGTAATGTTCGCTTCTAACTTACTGTTTGCATGCTTTAGTCTATGGATCTCACTGTCGTATTTGGACGTTATTTCTCTGATTGAATCTATACACATCAGAAATAGGAATACATCAAGCTTTACTCTCAAATAAACATTTTCAAAGAAACAAGTCCACAAAAAGCAGACTTACCGTCACACTTCCGCCGAAGATTTTTTAGTTCCCCCTGGTACCTCTGACGCTCCACCTCAATGTCATTCTTCTGAAGTTCCGCAATAGTAACCTGACTCTTTGTTTCATTTAACTCGTCCTGCAGTTGCTTGATTTCATCCTCTAATTTCCTTTTCGACTCCCTTTCTTTCGCTAATTCATCTAAAATAGTATACAAAATCCATTAGATTACTCATTTCAATACCGCATAATGACATGCTATACTAATTTACTAACCTTCTTTCTGCATAAACAACTCTTTAAATTTTGCTCGCTTAGCTCCAAAATCGGCATCCAACTCCAAAAGCTTTTTGTTCAGCTCCACAACTTGATTTTGTAGGGATAAGTCACCATCTTGGCCGACTGTAATGACAACAAAAAACATTTCAAAATTCTTAATTCATAAACCAAAATCAAAGCATTACATACATACAAGATTCCAACAATCTTACTGGGAATGTCCATGGACGTCACTGGAGAAGCAATAACTTCCACAGCGACTGCGGCAGTGATTTCACCTCCCGGTGAATCCTCCACGTTGCTTTTGTTCCCATTCTCCGAACTTGGCACTGAAGTCTCTTCAGTAGACATGTTGACTAACTCTGCGTTATTATCACGTCTACAAACTATATTTCCCCTGTCCAAGTAGATGATAACCTTATTTAATTGTGCTTACAGTTAAAAAACTAACCGACTCTTTACTCCATATTAGCTGACATCTTTGACCACACTACAGAAACCAAAGCTGACTACTAGCACAACCCCATAAAGCCCTAATTTTGAAATCTAACCCAAACACTCTTTCCATTTTCCTCATTCTGATAACCTTTCCATTCCGTTTACTCGCATAACCAAAGTGAAAGTTACCTCAAAAAATTTAATTACTAATTATAAACTTTCTCCTTAAGATAGTGCATTTAAAGTGTCTACAACTTCTCACCTCAGATCACCCACAAACTTTAACTTATCATCACAAACCCTAATTGCACAACCATTAAAACAGTTAACTTTTCCTAAAGAACTCATTAAAACTAAACAGCGTTTTATGTTTCACGAAAAACGCTTCAAAGTCCAGGTACGTATCATTTAATTGAATTCACATAAAAAAGAAAGGGCGCTTTCACACACTTTGTAAGTTAAGTATAATGAATGATTAAAATTAATTGTGCTGGCTCATCACAGATGACAGAGGCCCAGTCCCTCTCTCGAATAGCCCGTTTGTATCCCACGCAAACACATCCACTCCTCTCGCTACACAAAAGCTTGCTCTCTGCTCAGCAGAGGAACAAAACCAACAAAAACTTCACCTTTCGTATCGCTTTCTTCTCTCTCGCTCCCTGTCTGAAGCTTTTATCTCCTAGGCTTATCTGTGAGAATAGCTTATCAATTCATGTGCAAATGACCAGATAAGGTGAAAAAAGGCAGATGGTGGAACAATGTCAAGATCAGGATTTTGATGAAATATTGACACTAATTATCCCACTGTACTTTTAAGGATATTAATGAAACCATGATTAATTAAATGGGGGTTTAAAGATGTTTTTAAAGTAGATGAAAATGGGTTATTTAGAATTATAAATGATAATAGTGATGATGAGTAATGAATGATTAGTTTAAAGTGGAATATTTAGCTGATTGTGTGCGATGGAACAGTCTTTATGGGGGAAAGTGATAATGGGTTAACAGAGAAAACAGTATAACTGAAGGTAGTGAATTTTTAAGAAAAGTTTAAATAGTAGTTATAAGTACTATATTGGTAATATAAATAGTTTCTAATTGATTTAAAGGGAAAAAAACTATATATATGAGGTTGTTTGAATGCGTATTTTTTAGTTGGAAATAGATAAAATGTCACGTTTTTTGATGTAAGTTGTTAACCAGTTACTACTAAAAACCTTAAATTTAATTTCATAGAAAACATATTTAAAAAATGAATATTATGAGGAACTTTTTTACTTGTGGTGATCACTGACGTGGAAAATAGTAAAATAAATCAGGTTAAATGAAAAGCTGTCTATATTTGAATCTTCTGCTCTGGTTCTTGGATTTTTAGCTAATTATTATGTTCATTATATTTTCCTAAGCTAAAAGTATATTGTCCATGGAATGCTAAAAATAGATCCAATGATCTTATTATCATGTCAAATGTTTCAGATTAGCATGAAGATAAGTTATCATAACTTAAGACCAGTGTGGTCTTATAATCGACAACTGTTTGTCTACATAATTACACCCTGCATGCTAATTAGAGATGCATTACAAACAGATTGCGAGAGTTATATGCCAACTTTCACTTTTCCACATTTTATGCCGATTAAAGCCATTGGTTACGCAAATGCCATATTATTATTTATGTCATTCACACTTAACCCCGACTAAGTAATTTTTATTATCTTTTTCATCAAGATCAGTTTTCAAAATTGGTGACATAAATATGACATTTCATCAATTTATTTTTATTCCAGTAATAATTATATATATACGCATGTAAAGTGGCATCAATTTTTCCTGTAAAATAATACACATCGAAAAAGAAAAAAAATACATAGGTACTCAACAAAACTCATTCCAGCACAGCTACAAATTTTTTTTACCAAATAAAAATGATTTTTAGCGTGCTTATTTTTGTTTATAGAACAATTATGAATTCATACTTTTAAAAAATCGTCTACACACACATTACACCTTAGTCGGTTGTCAATAAAAGTTGAAGTGCGTTAATATTGTTTTTTTTTATACACAACGACCTTACACATTCATTATTTAAAATTGAAAATTATTCTCTTAACAATTAAATTATCATCATTTTTATCCAAACTTTCTTTTTCTACTTTACAATCATTTCGTGGTAAGTAATGGTACAAACGATCATACGTATAACAGCTAAATATAACCATATATATTTTTATTATTAATTAATATTAGAACAGCAATTGATTACCTTTCAAAAATTTGATTTTTTCAATGAGTTTTATTTTTTTTCGGAATGATTGGTTAAGGAAACTGAATTAGAATTATCGCTGTACAGAGAAAAAAAAAACTAGAAACAAAACAAAAACAAAAAAATTTACGATAATTAAACACAAGCTTTATATAGCTATCTCCAATGAAAACTGAAGCTAAGCATAAGTCTTTTCAGCGGTTTATACAGTCTTTTTTGCAAATTAAATATGGAAATATGTGTGATGCCATTATTAGCAGTTTTTTTCTTTTATTTATGTAGTGACAAAAATTAAATAATTGTGCAAAATAGCTTCCATGTTATTTTTTTAAATAGTTTTAAGGAGTGAAAGATTATTATTTTCTTTAAAAAAAATCTTTCGTCAAAAAGCTTGAAATATAATATATGATATCATTACAAGTAGCAAAAATTGCTTTCTGATGGGACGACACTAACCATTTAATAGAATTCGTAGTAGATTATATGCCCTAGCCAATAGTACATGAAAACTATTCTTCGAGGTTGATGATATTTGCCATATTACGTTAAGCAGCTCTTACACTTTTTTTTATACACACATATATAACATAATAACATTTGAATACCGTGCAGAGAAGGTGTTTCTTTTTAAATTTAGATTATATATTTATGATTTAAGTCAAAAATTACAAAAATTCTCATTCTACAGAAACATCGATAAGAAACGTTATAGCAGATCAGAGAATATGCAACTATGCTTTCACATTGTTTTGTTAAAATAAAGGAGTACATTGCCCATCTTTGTAACAAATAACAGCACAAACTATATAAACCCTATTTACTCTTGGTATATAACTGACCACCACATGATCCTTTATTTTTTTAGTACCTGCTAATAATTAAATACGTAATTTGTTTAAAATATGCATTCAATAATACAGCATGCGGAAGCTAAGCAGGTTTTTTCTGTTCAAAATACCCGTGGTACTCACGTGTGACTAATACATATTACATAGACGAGGTTAGTGGAGCCCGGATGGAACTCTGACTTGACTCGAACAAAAATGCGTCAAAAAACTGCTAAGAATGTGAATAAAAAACTCGTCAAAATTACTACTCACTGCAATTAAAATAATATACACTGAGTTTCCTTATTACCACACTAATGTTACCATCTCCATAGTTATTTATATGTACACCGCACTGTGCACTTACACTATTGTTTTAATATGTTTAATAATTAATAATGTGTAGATCATTTCAACATTAATTACTCAAGACATTACTACCATTCAGTCAACTAAACCAGCCATTCAGCTGTGACTCCAGTGCAGCATTACAATAAATAAATGTAGAACTCAATTGCGAGTACAAGAGCGACTAATAATGTTAATACACATACCAACAAAAAACTAATTTCAAGTAACACTGACAGTTCATATAGATCATTATACTCACCGAAAAATGAACGGAAGGATTTTTTTTATTCATGCTTTCGAGCAAATTATGCAAGAGGAATTAATAATAGTGCTTTCAGTAATTATTTGTACGCCAACACTGAGTATCAAAGCAACAATTGCCCTTCTTTGTTCGTTTCAATTTCATCCTAGCGTAATAAGCAGTTAGTCACCAACCTAGTTAGGTATAATCTTTTCGTCAATCCCATCCACAAATATCTATTTACGGTAGCCAGTGCTTAGTTTTTTATAGTAGACTCTAGTCTTATTATGGTACGTTTATCCACACCTTTGAAAGTTCAACAAAATTTTTCACAATAAATACTCTTAAAAGTTTACTCCTGCATTTTTTCTGATGGTCCATCTTAAAGGTTGACCCAGTCAAGTCCTTAACTGACAATGAGAAAGGACTTGTAGCATAATTATTATTAAGTATTAGTTTAAGATAGACTTAAGGAAAACTTATTTTAAGTAATAATAATAATAATAATTAATAATATGTACGAACATCTATTTCTCACGACAATTTTATTGTTAACATTACTTGATTATTAAATACTTACACACCTGGAATCAAAGCTTCAGGATTTCTACATACTCCAAGAATTTCTTTCTAATTCTAAACCACCAAGCGATCATTATTTAATTATCATTCGATTTTGGGTGAATGTATTACTAGTGGAGTTATACAAAAAAATTTAGCTACAAAGACTGAATAATAGAAATTTTGGGAATTGGTTCCCGCGATGAAATAATGAGAGGAATCAATTTGCACGTGCTGAGATGATGAAAAATTACAATGCACTGAGTTATGACACTTCCTGGTCATCAACATCGTGAAGTTGTTCCTTAGCTTCGCTATTATCTCCTCCTGCAACATCAACAAAATAAACTCAGTGAGAATTGGTTATCGTTTACGTTCTTGAAGATAGAAACAATCGATCACGGACCTTGGGGCTCCTCACCACACCATCAACTTAATAAATAATCAGCCCCCCAAAACATTAGTCTACTCATCCATCAATCAAAAGCTTACATTTTGTAATAGAACACTCGTGATTCGCCAGTGCTAGCACATGGGATTAAGTGCTTATCAAGGACAGTTAGTATGTCCGAGCAGATTTCTTTCAGTTCTTTCTCAACCTACGACAACAAAATTATCAAGGAATTTTAGTAATGAGTAAAGCATTTTCGAAAGCATTTTAATGTTGTAACCAAAAAAGTAAGAAGTGCATACCTGAGCGCGGTATTGACGAATCATTTCAAGCTTGTCCTCGCCACCCTTGCTCTCTTCCTTTTGTTCAATAGATGAAATGATTCTCCAAGAAGCCCTACGTGCCCCGATGACATTCTTGTATGCTACAGAGAGCAGATTGCGCTCCTCCACGGTCAGCTCGACATCCAGACTAGCAACCTTCTTCATTGCCTCCACCATTTCTAAATTGAAAAAAATTATTTTAATATACATGTACAAGATGGTTTGAATGACCTTCAGCTTTCAGTTGCCAACCGTATAAGCGATTGACTTTTAGAAAAAAGCGCATATATGTGCAACGTAATTATTATTAAATATATCTTATTCCCACGCATTTATTTAACACGGTCGCTTTCCCATTAAAGGTTAAAACATTAACCTACATGTTGTGGAAAGACCCACAAAGCCAACTAAACTAACCAATAGGTAGAGCATATGGCATATGCTACTAGTAGCATTTGACGTTTAAAAGCTACATCTAGAAGTAGTTCAAGTTCAAATGCGGTTTACACCTGTGTTCCGAACAGTAGCATTTTCAGAACTCTAAAAATACTACCACAAATCCAATCCCCATTTCTCAGCTTTAACCCAATACCCTATATACAGAGGCTCAAAATTTAACTGTAGAGATCATACCTACTGGTTACTGCCACATTTACAACGTCCATATAATTTTTTAGTTACTAAAATATGGTAGATAGTTATTATCAGATACTGTCTTCATAGTTAACCAACTAAAGTACTAAATAGCTTACTAATATCCTCCCGTTCTTGCACCACTATTCCTCCCATTAACAACATATGACATCACAAAAATGCCATTCCATAGCATCCCCATAACTATTACCTCTTCAAATCAACCTAAACACCATTCCAACCCCATAACAATCTTACTCACTACTCCACTGACCAATACTCATCCCAACTATAATTATTAATGAGTCATTTATCTCCTAATCAACGGTTTCTATCCCCTTTATCAACACCACCGGTTTCAACCTTCATCACCAACACCACCCACAACTCCTACCCTTTTCCCACTCAAACCTTCCAAAAAACCGGTAGTAAACCACTTCCCCACCTACCTAAACTTTCCCTCATCCCCCCAACTACCATCTCCTCCCCCATTTAAACTCCTCCCCACCACCAACCCTAACCCTTATTAAATATTCACCCCGAGAGTCAAAAAAAACCTCTTACCATCATATCGCTCAGCCTGCTCCGCCAACTTAGCTTTGTAGACATTATCCTCACGGTCCGACATTTTTAATGACTACTTTTCTTTTACAAACTTTTACTATTTTTTCCAACCACAAAACATACAATATATTATTTTTCCAGCACAAAAAATATCAACCTCCTCTCTCAATACATAAAAAAAATTATATATTCCACCACCCACGCCAATTTACCAAAAAAATAATAAAAAAATAATGATTAAATTAATAATAAAATATTTATATAATATTTTTACGCTACCACAAATATTTTTTGAGGAAACCCTGACACTCGTCGACAAACAACACACACAGTTGCAATCAATGCTTCTCTCTCTCTCTTTCTGTCTGTCTCTCTCTCTCAACTCCCCGTTTTTTTTCTTATATTCGGCCCCTTCCCTTCTATTTTATGCGGACAGCCAAAAAAACCGAAAAAATATTGTGATTAGAATAAAAGCCGAGACTACAATACAACCACTTTGATATTCCCTCAACAATTTACTAAACAGTTGAATTATTATATTTTTGTTTCAAAAATTTATTTCCAATTTTGGAACAAATTTTTTTTTTCTGGTAGTAAAAATAAATACCTCGTCGTCGTCACCACACAAAAAAATATATCTATTTTTTGTAATACTCGCCGAGCTTAGACACAGACACACACACACCACTTACTACACACGAACAGATACACTATTTGGTTGAGAGTGTAAAAGCGGACACAGAAAAGTAGTAGTATGAGTTGGTTTGGTAGTAAAAAAAAACGCTGACTGAACTCCAAACTCTGCAATTTTGGTGGTCGTGTCGTTCGTCGTACTACGTACGTCTCTCTCTAGTCTTTTGCCTCAGCTTACACAACACTTTTGGGTATAGACCTCTCTACAATAAATGTGGAGAGAGTTGTGTGTGAAAAAAGCCGTTCCGTCCGTCGATCTCGTCTTCTCGTACGTTGCCGTGGTGGTGGTGGTGGTGGTGGTAGTTGGTTTAGTTCCCGTGGCTCTCGCCACTTTCTAGAGAGAAAAAAGCGTGTGTAAAAATAAGCAGCACAGTCGCTAATAATATATATAAGTCAGAGGGAAAAAATATAAAGATGGAATGGAATGAAGAGGGTATTGCGTTTGTATAGAATGTATAAAGGTGGAATGAGTGCGTAGTAGCGGTTTAGCATGGGATGGTTTGGTGAGAGAAGAGTCGGTGACTACTACTGGTTGGTAGACGGCGGACGGAGAGTGTGTGCTATTTGCTGTGATATCTATCCGATAATCCGATACGTATTCTCCAGAGAAGGCTCTGTGTAAAATAGGTAGGGAGAGAGAGGAGCGGCGGCGGAGCGGTTTTGTTGTAAAAATGTGTGCAGAGTGAGTAATATCAAGTTTAGGTAGTGAGAGGGCTGGTGGTGCTAAAGGTAACTTTGACACTGAAGGAAAAAAAGGTGCAGGAGAGGATTGTTGGAGAGGAGGATGATCGACAATGGATGGACATATTTGGGGCTATGAAGATATGTATGTTGAGAGAATGGGGATGTATGTGTGTAAATGTAAAATGGATGAGGAAAACGGACGGGTATTTTTGTAACTAGAGGAGTTAGGCATGTAGAAATGGAGGTATAGTGGATGGATGGATGGGGTATAAAGGAAGGTAGAGAGTATGTATAGAGGGAAGCATTACAGACGAAGAAGAAGAATGAAATAATATAGAGA
>JAHZMV010006583.1:0-10294 GCA_027743765.1 Coecobrya sp. COE2
ATCATATTGATGCGTAGTATCACAATGCCCCAACAATGTCAAAATTTTCAAATGCAACTTTTACTAACTTTTCTATGAGGAATTTGAATTTGTCATTAGTTCTCACTTTCTAAATGGTCGTTACAGGCCTATGTTCAAAGCTGATGGAGTTCCTCATGCGTGATTGGTTATGCCATAACGATAAAACATCCAATTACGAATGTAAGGCTGTGGATATTTCAAGACACCATAAACGCCTACCTTTACCTTGATAGAATTCACGGAGCTGGGGAATGGTAACAGATTGGCCTTAAACGGATTTGGTTTATCTTTCGAAAACACTTCCACACGTCGGTTTAGTATAAACAGGTACTCGGGCATTAAGATGTCCAATTGTAGATGACAGTTCCATGGTTGATGACAAGAATAAATGTCTGTCCAATTCAACACACCAGGTAAGGTTGGAATATTCAGCTTTCTTCCTACTGCTATATTTGTTCTTCTTGCATGGTTTTTCTTTTCCGTTGTAATAGAAATCTAACAAAGATGAAGAGTTTCTCCATGGAACCAAAAATATATACCGTTGTTCATCCCGAAAATAGCGTTCTTGAACGGTGTGAGCAAACAACACACGCAAGTTGTTCAACTTAACTGGGATATCAAACCCGGTATCGAATTGAATATCGCGGAAACTGTTCAGTACAACTAAGAACCTGTCGAGCACAAATCGGTTTAGAATGGAACGCAGATCCATATGAAATATAAGCTTGTTGTACGGCTTATCTAGGTAGTACTGTTCCATCAGCTCGGGCAGTGACGTTGGTGAATATTTATGAAATTTCAGAAACTTTTCGATTGTGTTTCTTCTTAAATTTTCAGGAAGATTAATATCTACACTAAACTTTAAGTAGCAATCTCTGAACAGCAACAAAAGAAGGAAGGTAACAAAAATAATTTTTTTCAATGTCATGGTAATTTTTAAGTGTTGCTATGAAATCTACAACTTTTTTAAGACAGCGTGTTTGGACGGACAGTAATTTATCTTGCTAGGTTGAAAAATGATATTTTGATTCTACAAGCCTTGTATGGAATCTTTTTAAACGGTTTATTGCAGTGAGAACTCAGTCGTTGGGATGTGTTTGACTATATACATATGGCTGTTCCTTACGGATTAATACTTCTTAACCTCGATGACGAGCAAACAATATTAAATGAACCGTATTTATATATGTGTATCTTGTAAATTCTGATAATAAAAATAGGTGACGAAACAAAGTTTTATAACCCCGTTGATATAATCGCTATGTCCTGGAAAGAAAATAACCACGTGCCTTATCGAGTTTAATTATGACGTTCGGATATTTGTGGTTAATTGCTTTTCTTGTAGTGCTTACAATTTCCTCCACTTAATTCCCTGCTTAGACATCTTATATTCACCATGTTTGGTAAAAACCTGTGTTATACCATGTATTGAATTATACACTTGTCATTGCGTATCTCAAGTATTGAATTTGAACGTGCGGCATCGATTTTAATTTCAATAATATCTGGATTTTTACCATGTCTGCAAGTATCTATTTAGAACAAATTTTAAAAATTCAATTGCTTTTTGGTAAAAAGGTTTAAAGTAGATAATGCTGAATATCAATTTGAAGGGACTACGTCGTAGGAAATTATTGATTTTTAAATTTATAGGGACACGGCACCTGGCTTGTTTAACAACATTTCGTGGAAATAAAATATGATAGCATAAAGCGGTATTTACAATAAGTTTGTGTAATACGTAGCTGATTCAGGAAGCATAATACTAAACATTTAATTGTCACAAGCTGGTCTTACTTTGTTAGGGTTACCATTGCCATGAATCGAGGGACTATATTGTGCAATTCTTAATCCAACAATGTTAATTTTAAATATTTTATTTGTTGATATATTCGTAATATGTAACATTATTTTGATGTCCGTGATGCCTTATACAACATTTACTACCACAATCATAATTAAATAATTTACTGCTAACTAATAGTAATAACTCTTTGACATTGAAATATTGCCTGATGATCAATTAAATTTCATATGAGGATATTCAGTTAATTACATAAGAATAGATTTTTAAATAATTCACTTTTATGTTTTTGTGAAATTTGTTGACACATGGATTTATTCAATACAGTTACATATATGTATGATTTGCGCATGTTTATTTTAGAAGTGTAATTTGTAACCCTGCCAGTGAATTACGCTTTAGGTTTGTTTATTTTATCCTAACCGTTAATTATTACAACACAAGACCAAACAAATTACGTCTATTAAAAACCAATGTTGTGAAAACATAAATAGCTAATACCTGATGCTTTTCTCCGTAGCCTTATTCACAGCTACCCTCCTTAAATTGGCGTGGTATATGTTTTGAAGCTACATTTGTCTAGTATTGTGACTCGCAGCCAGTTGTAATGGAGCCGAGGAAAATTCACTATCCATTTAACCAAAAAGTAAAACAAGTTGAACAAAATATATCTAGCTTCAATAACAAAGCTGCTTATGGCAACGATGAGACCTGACAGCAAAATAATGAAAATCACCAAAATGTTTCCCTTCATTGTCGGAGTCTCCAAGGCTACAAAATTTTCCGTGAGTGTTTCCTTACCAAGAACGCTTGTCAACCAGGGTATAACATGCGATGTTTGAATAGCCCGAATACGCTTCAAAATATACGGCGGTACGATCCCAACAAACGTTACAAACATATTCACCGAAGAATACATTTCTTTGCTAATATCAACAGGAAGATTTGATCCTGCTGTTATACTCCTTAGCAACGGATTACCGACGTAGCTGGGTAATACAATTGCCGTATTTTTACAATCCTTCAGTTCCTTTCTGAAGGTATTCATGTCAGGTTGTAAAAACTTGTCATCAAATTTGTCTCTGAAGTTTTGTGCTACTCGTGTAGAAGTAACTAGAGTATCCATTGCTTCAATGGATTTTGGATGTAGGGAGCTAGCATTTATTAGTCTCTCTAGCATTTCCGAGGAGTTTGCAACAGATCTGAGTAGTTTATTTTTTCCGTGGAACCAGTGGTAAATTAGTTTAAGTTCATAATGTATCACTGCAAAGTCGTTGTAATTGACGTGTGGCCCGCTTGGCATAAAGAACTTAGAATTGGAAAATAACTCAGCGAGAGGTGCAACCTCAAAAATGCCTGTTCTAGTATATATGGTGAATTTGTTTGAAACCAATTGCTCTAAATTCTCAAACGGAATCTGTCTCCGTGGAGATATTAAGTTGTACACGTTTGTATTTTTGTAACCGTTACTCAATACGATTCCACTGAGAAGAAACATGCCAAGGAATAAGCGATTTTTCAGATTGCAGAATATACGGTTTTCAAGTGGGTCTCCCTGTTCTAACAAAACTTTAATTAATGATATGGTCCGATTTAAAAAGCTTACTGTTTTCTTGTCTTGATTTGAAGAGGACCATGTTGCCCATGAAGTGACTTTTGTTGAAATGGACAACAAAAGAATGATGAATGCCGTCCAACACCAAACGCTGGGTTCATATGCTATCAATAATTCATCAAATGCATAAGTATTATTTAACCGTTTGCCACAGCTTGCAAATCTTAATGCGTCTAGATGATTTGAAAAGTTTATTGAGTGTACGCTCCTCATTACCTCTCCACCCATGAGAGTTTTCACCCTTACTCCGGAAAAAGGGCCCACATAGTTGTATCTTAGTTTAAATTCTTCCAACCCATTGCCTGAATGACATTCATATAAATGTTTTTCATCTTTGAACGAAATGTTTTTCATCACACTCTGAATTTGGTTGCCATATAGAAAAAGCAAATGTTGCAGGTTGTCGGATTTTGTTTTCATGACGATTGACAGTTTCTGGGAGTTCATAGTGTTGCAATTGAAGACTTGCTTCCGAAAATATTCGGCTTTAAAATCCAGTTCTTGATCTGAAAATACTTTCCAAGGGCGTAATTCGTCAGATGGGAAAGCAAATTCCAAAAGTTTTTCAAAAGAGCCGCTAATAAGCCAGGATTCCATTGAAATTGTAAGAGACCATTGGCATTGGTCATAAATATCGCAGTCGTTAATGGAGTCCAGCTGGAACCCGTAGCATTCGTTTGGTTGAAGCAGTTGTGTGGCTGTTTCTAAAACCCCAATGTGTAAGAAAATATTTTGACTTACGTAACCATTCTCTTCATGATAATGTAAAGTGACAGTGCGTATGAATCTCAGGTGGTCCCTGTTGATTTTACGGTTTATGCTAATATCGAATGCCATGTGAACAATCTGTGGCCACGTCCGTGTCAAATGTACGAAAATGGACAAACGGAAAGGCGTCAAGTTGAACAGCGCAGCTCCATGGTTTTGTGAATGAAGAAAATGTATTAATATTAAGTTCCGCGCAGTAACTGCTGGCGACATCGCCAGGCGCGAAACCTTTGAAATATGGAGAGAGCTGACATGGTACTACTCCTCGAAATGAAGAATTTCTTTTTAAATATTCTCTCAATTTCAAATTGTGTGGAATCCATATTGTGTCCGCTCGCCAATTACGCTCACGGTCTCTGGTGTAGGAATCTATATCCGGGAAGGATGACAGCAATGCTGGAATGATTTTAAGAAGAATCACGGGAAATGCGATATCTGGCGTTAAGTCGACTCCTTGGTAGTTGAAGAAAGTAACCAGACATTGTTCAGCTTCGATCGGCCTCAAAATTTGGTTTAGGTTTTTTACCAGAGGATACTCAATCGGGTCTGTTATATAATCTATGTAATTTTCTATCAGACTTTTAAATGATATAATATATGACTAACCTTGATGTAATATTCAAAACGCCGTTCATATTTTTGTCTATGCGATATATGAATCTAAATATAAACATTGTTAAAATTGCCACTATTGTCATTAATACATGTAATAAGACTGAAAAATCTGCTGTGTTAATTTTTCAATTTAGTTCAAGCTTTACTTGAGGTATAACTACTTGAGTTTCGTGTCATATTTACAATTTGTTAAAAGGTATTATTGAATTACAACATTTAATTAAATACATAAAATTACGATTAAAGTAAACAAAGTTCTAATGCGAAAACAATTTTATTATAAAATAAAACTATTAGGATAGGCAGGAAATGGCTGTACTAAATGACATTCTTGTAAAATTCTTGTCTGCGGACGGAATGTCATATTTCATGACTCATTTTGCGAACAGAGGATTTCCGTTATAATGAAATAAATAGACAACCGCACCAAAATAATAAATTAATGGTAAAAATTACTTATTGTGAATAAAAACAGTGAATAAAGCAATCAAAACTTTCGTCAGTTGGTTAACTCAATAATTCTATTATAAACTTATTGAATCGTTTTGCCTATACAGAAGCCTAAATGAATATGGAATAGTCTTCAGACAGAGTTCAAAAAGCAATGCAGCAACTCCAAACCCTGAACCAACCACCAGTATGAGAAAACTCCCCGTGAAAGTTTTGATATCCAGCTGCTTAACATTTTCATTCGCATAATATTTTGATATTACAGTTCCATTCTTAATGCGCTCATGTCTCAGCTTAAGCACGTCCATTCTGACCCATTTTATATTTAACCCAGTCATGTGAGCATTTTCTAGAAAGTAGCCGTAACTCTCTAGAAATATCTCTCGTTTCCTAACAATCTGCGTCAGTTCGATAAAGTTGAACATATCACTTGACCCATAAAATGGACTAATTCCCCGACTATCCGAAAAAGCAACTCCGGTCATAAATTCGTGATAGGAGCTGTAATCAATACAAGCATAGTCTGAGATCAACGCTCTTCTCATGCAAGTCTCCAGATCAGGATCACGTTCCATTCTTTTATTAATGTCCTTTATAATTGGAGACGTAGATTTATTCATGACTACACCACCAACCGCATTTAAAAATGAGATGGGCGCACCAACCCTGAAATGTTTAGAAATCGACAAAGTTTTAAAATCCACTGGAAAATCATTTTCAACTTCTGGAATAGACGCTAAAGCTGTCATTTTAGAGTTGTACGCCGTTCCAATCACCAGCGAGCAAAGTAGTGACATGATTAGTAATCCAGTAGTAGATATAGTCATATTGTCTTTGCTCAGCGTTCCTGGCTGACAAATCAATATTTTAAGTTGTCCAAACAAACATTGTTGCAAATTCATGTCACCATTAATTTTACACATTCTAGCTCCAATCCACATAAAAACTGCGGTAAAAAACGAAAACGTCAAAACTGCTGCCCAAACAAGTCCACTAAATGCTCTATAAAATGCCTTCCATGAAACATTGCTTCTTGGTTGTCTGCTAACAAATTTGAAGTATTCGTAGTGAAGTCTTGGCAGAAAATTTACGTAGCCATATCTACTTGGAATTATTGCTGCCATGCCAATATCAGCCCGATTGTACAGAACATCACCCATGCATCCAATCCAAGTGGAGTTCGGCAATTGAAACCCGGACGATGCTCCGTCAGGAAATTTTCCAAATCCATTGCTTAATACTAAAGTAATGGATATATTTAACTTTTTGTGTATAGCTTGAGTGAGATTTCCGTAAAAACCGCGTATAGAAATCACATGATTTGGATTGTTTGGATCCGTAATTAATTGGAAACTGGGATATTGAGTGTTTATCACTGAAAATTTGAGAGGATATCCGTACATATTCCAAGTGAAATCTTTAAAAATGTTGGTTGAGTTTTGAATAAGTTCTGTGGTATGTAACTTTGGTGATTGTTGTATCTGTCCCCATTTGTGATGTGGATGTCCATTTAGAATGTATTGATTTACTGTCAAAATATTTATAACACCAGCTTCGGAAAAGATTGCAATTTTGTACCGAATTGTGTGTTTTAAAACAGACATCAGCATGTTTTCCGCAAGGTTTCTAGTTTCCGCTACGAAAACAAAGTAGTCTTGATCACGTGCTATGATACCGTCATGATTGTCATGAAAACTTAATAATTGTTTGGTATCCGTAATTATTCTTGACTCAGAAAGTTCATAGTCAAAACCGTGGAAATTGTAATTACAAGAGTGTCACAATTTTGGCATGAAATTCAAACGAGGCCAGGCTTGGTGTAAACTGATAATGCCAACTGGGATAAGATTTCCTGCAAACAGTTTCAAATGATTAGAAAATAAGAGGGTAGTATTTCTCAACAAAATTAATGATATTGAGCATTGCAGATTTTCCTTAATTAGCAAATTTGCAACAGTGACAAAAGTTTTATTCAGTTCCAGTAGACTATTTTTGTGGTTTGTTGTAAGTGCTAAATTTTCAATTCTTATAACAAATAAAATACAAATGAGGATAGCAACTGGGAATACCTCCATTTCAAACAACTGCAAAAATAAATTTTGTGGAGCTTGCTATTATTTTAAGGAAAGGTTTACAGATTCTGTTTCGTTCTGGTGGTTACAAGGCTGAACTAATTCCACGAATAATGTTAGTGGCATGTTGATTGTACTTTGCAATGGAAAGTCTCCATCTTATATATTCACACTTGTTTTTATTTTACTACAGAAGAAAACCTTTCTTTAAATTTAAGTGGCCGTCAACTTTTTATCCAAGGGTTTGCTAACAATGGACATATGCTAAGAAAAATAGTAATTTTGAAAGTTTCCTGTAGCACACAAAACGCCCATATATTTAATTTTACAATAAGCTGGAAAAATCGATATCAGTTGTCAATTATCTTGAATTCTTCTGTCATATGGAAGGACTAGATTAATACTAGTTTTCAGGTTAATGTTCAATTCGATTGTATATATTCATCTTCGCATGATGGAACCGTTGAATATTTACCAGCACAAATTTTGGTTTATGATTATTTGAATAACCTTTACTCAAGCTATTGTTGATGCTACAACAAAAAGAAATTTTTTTCAGAATTGTTAGCGGCATTGTTTATTTTTATCTTATAGTCATTACTATTAAATTGTTAGCTTTCCTTTTGTGGAATTTGAAGGTCGAAACTAGATTATATAGCTGTTACGAGCTTATTCTATTAGGTAACGACCTAATGGAATAACTGACAGATTCTGTAAATTATGTATACTAGATTGTGAAATGCCACCAGTCGACCAAACTTTGACATGAATAAATGAGTAGCACATTCAGTTTTACTATTATTGTCCAGTTTTTGATATTTATCGCTAGCTATTTTCTTTCATAATTTTCACTTTCATGTAAAATGTCCACGATTTGGAAGAGAATGAGAGTAGAAAGGATTAGATTGGGTTTGTGGAATAATGATAGGTTAGATAATGTTAAAATAGATTGATATTCAATATAGCATACCTATCATAAGTTTTCGTTCAGCAAATTGTACTTCAATGAGTTAATTGTGTCTTCCATATAAGCTTTGTAATTCCCGCTTTTTTTCTGGCTGTTTTCATACGACCAGTATTAATACTGGGGTAATTGCGCAAAATAAGAAACGTTAGAAAGCAGGAGTAATGTTTTTGTAATTACACTTAATTGTGCTTCCAGCCATATCAAAACGGTGGCTACCAATGCAAACATCAAAAGGAGGGTCGAGGCAACTGCATCAAATGGCTTATAAACTGTCATTCAAGAAACATTTCTTTTCGATTCCTTGCTAACGAATTTGATGAATGCGAAGCTAAATCTCATCCAAATCAGTTAAGATATGTTGAAAAATTCTGGTGCCCTTTAAAGGTTCATTTTCCTGTTCCTAGTGGCATAAAATTTTAAAACTTCTAAATACAAACTATTACTTTCTCATGAGGATAATATCATATCTTGGATTTGGTTATTAAATCTTAAATGGACAGTCGTTACAATTTAATTCCTAAAGGTTATAGAAATGCATATGATGAATACACTGTTCATATATTGAACTTTGTAAATTTGAAATTTAGCTATTTTTGATAGTCTGAATTACTGAAGAATACAACATTCGGTTGCATTTGATTAGTGCGTTCAATTCCACTTTGGAAGATTATCTTTACATGGCACCGCTCAATATATTTGTTGCCCGAATATCTATTTATGATTATTTCAATAACCTTAATTTCAAACGGAAAAAAAATATTCTCACTTTTACTACAAAAAGGAAAACCAGTTTTATAGACAATTTTCTTGGGATATTTAAATGTTAACTGGAATATATAGCTGTCACAAGCAGTCATCTAATGGTATAATTGAGACCCTCAATTTGAGAGATTATGTAAATTATGTAATCTAGCGTGTTTAAACTCTACACATACACATGACTACAGTAGGTGTTAATTGTTCATGTGTATAGGAGGATCTCTATAACGTAATTTTAATTTTAAAGCAATCATAATTTACTGAATCTGTCAGTTATTCCATTAGCTGACGGCTCGTGACAGCTATATATTCGAGTATTGACTTTTAAACATCCGACGAAACAAAAGCTAACCAATTAATAACAACGTAGCCAATTATTCTGTAAAACTGGTTCCTCCTTTTTGTTGTAAAAATGGCAATATAATATTCCTGTTTGAATAAAGGTTGTTGAAATAATCATTATAATTGAAAAATCCTGCGAGTCGTATGTTCGGTGGTGTCGTATACGGATAAATATATAAAATCAAATTGAACCGTAATTGCCTGACATGGTAGGCGAACTACATTGAAGAAGAAAGGATTTAATAATTATGAACTGGTTTCTTCTAGCCAACAAAATCACAAACGTTTATTTCGTAAAGGAACCGAGGTAAAATTGCTGTTTCCCTCACTTTTATAAATACATTATTGGCAAACCTATAAAGTGGAAACCACTGCCACTCCCTGAAGAAAAGTAATTTCTGCACTAAAATATTAAATTAACACGAGTGTCTAATTTCAAAAGTAAAATCAGTACGCCGCTGAAATTATTCCTGGAATAAATCCAGTGATGGCAACACCAGAAAAATCTCAATCAAACAGAAAGATTTGTGAAGCGCGCTACACTGTATTATTATTGAAGAAACTGATTCCGCAGAAATTCATTGCAGTAGCCCATGATGAAGATATACACAGTTTATATCCTCATTTTTGTTTTATTTGTAGTCATTTTGACAATAGAAGCTCTTAATGCACACAAAAAAACTAATCAAGTGCAACTGAAAGAAACTTTTATAACCGTAACAAATTTGCTAATTAAGGGAAATTTACAGTGCCCAGTATCCCTAATTTCATTGAAAAACACTACTCTCCAATTTTCTAAACCTTTGCAAATTTTTGCGAAAAATCTTGTACCAATTGGTATGATTCATTTACAACAATCCTGGCCTCGTTTGAAGTTCATG
>JAHZMV010006584.1:0-24036 GCA_027743765.1 Coecobrya sp. COE2
CCCCATTAAGGCCTAAATCTTGCGATCCGAACCTGCACCCCTCCGGCTCGGGATAACTGACAATTAGGCTTGCTTCAGGCACCTGAAATATGGCACATCAGGTATGATTCCTTTTTTAATTTCTATCGACTTAAGAAAAGCGTTTGATTCTTTGTATAGGGAATTGTTACTCATAAAGCTAAATAATTAGTATAAGGTATTCAGATTTTTGGCTTCGTAGCTATTTACTTGACAGAAAACAATTTGTTGAAGTGGATGGGAAAAGGTCAACGTGCCGCGATGTACTGTTAGGAGTACCTGCCGGTAGTGAATTAGATCCTATCTTGTGTGAGTTATTCGTGAACCATCTTCCGTCGGTAGTCATAAACGGGTTAAGGGTCATGTTTGTGGATGATTCAAACTTTATCTTCGTAGGCTCTCAAAGGGAATTATAAATGATGATATAAATGTAGTGTGTAATTACTTCAGGGAAAATGAGCTTAGCTTAAATTCTGATAAAACTAAAATGATAACTCTGAGTTCACAGAAGAAGGTAACATATTTAAATGACTTCTCATTTTATCTAGATGGTTTCATTGTTCAGAATTGAAGTTTCCTTAAATGTTTAGGCATAACATTTGACAGGGGTTTATGTTGGAACATACATATTGATAAAATTGCGAAGATATGCTATTTTCGAATACGTGCATTTTATGATTAGAGACCACCTAACTCACCAACAATTAAAACAGGTCGGAAAAAGTGTTGTGGGTTCAATTATGAGCTATATGATTATGGTTTACGAAGCGTGTGCGAATAAATATCTAATGATACTCGACAAGGTTAGACGTACTCTTGGTTGGTTGATTTTGAGGGTAAGAAAATTTGATCCAGTACCTGAAAAAATCAAATCAACATTAAAATGGATGTTTCCAGAAAAAACTCATGGTCTTTGTGTTTGATGTACAAAATTGTAAAGAAGGGAGATGTACCATATTTTAATAGCACATTTGTTGTAATAAATGATGTGCATAGTTATAATGTGAAAAGTAAAGAGAAATCACGGAAGTGTTTTAAGTAGGTAAGATGATACAATTGTAGAGGACCCTTCTAGCAAGCTGAAAATGATTTATTTAAACATTATCATAACTTTCATTAAAAGCCTCTGAAAATTTTAAGACGAATTTCAACTGATGAATTTCTATGGTGACAACGAAAAACATAATTATATGTTTGTTTGGAATGTGAACGCTGATTTTCAGTTGAGTTTATAAACTATAAAATGTAATAATCATAATAATTATTTTATTATTATGTATAATTTCATTCTCATTTTATGTAATACTTCAGGGAAACGTGAACTAACTTTTTAATTCATGCAGTAGCATAATTAATATCCATATTTATTATTTCTGAAGTAAAATACATATTACTGTTCACGATCAAGCTAATTAAAATAATTACCGAGTTAATGAAATACAAAGTATCCCAGCCTATCCTAGCCATTTGAACGTGAAAGAAAAAACAATTGCAAACGTCATTCTAGCAAACCGCAAACGTCATTTCAGCAAACCTAATCCATCGTACTAAACAATACGTAATTTGATAGTTTACAGTACAATGACGTTAAAAATAACAAACAAATTCTAAATTAAAAACCAAAATCTTTAAATAATCCTTTTGATTTCACAAAACTCAAACTTTTCCTAATTACATCCATTGTACTGGGAAGATTTGCGGAAAACCCTGGAAGCAATTTTTTGAGTTTTCCATTTTCAAAAAAAGTTTCAGGATTATTCAGATAGCCTTGATGAGATTTAAATGCGTCGGATGTTACAAATGAATTGAATTTGTCAATATCGTAAAATCGTTTCAGTGACCCGAGAGGTATATTGCTCTCTTGCAGTTTCTCAAGAAATTGGCCATCTTCCCATTCCAAAAGTTGAATATTGGTGTCAAAGTGCTCTTTTGCAACACTAACAAATTCCACTTCCAGCTGAGGATGAGGATGGGTGATGTTGAAAATCTCGTAACGTGCATCTTCGTTAAAGAAAATTTTGAGGGACAGCTCTGCACAGATATCAACCGGCATTACTACAGCAGGTAGAAGAGATAGTGGCATTGACTGTATCTTCAGATACGCCAAAAATTTTAAAATGTAGTGATTGGTCAGATAGTTCAGATGTCCATTTTTACTCTCACCCATAATATACGGGAATCGAAATACTTTACAGGGAATTCCTCGCTCATTTGCTTGTTTGATCAGTACCTCGGTCACAAATTTGGACAAATAATAGCCAATAATATTGTTGACATCTGGGGCATTAATATATGAGCCATCAGGCCAATCCTCAGAAATTCTGTCTTCATCCTTCTTTCCAATTGCGCATACTAATGACGACGCATGATAAATGCGTTTGGTTTTCCCTGTCGCAGCAAATTTTAAAACGTTCAATGTTCCACCGACGTTCACACTTCTCAAATCGCTTGTTCCACTGGGGTTGTTATGGTATATCTCTACAAAATTGGATTTTACTGCTAGATGAATAATTCCATCAACAGAAATGCATAGTGCTTCATATTGCTTATTACTAAGCCCAAAGTTATCCAAAGCAACATCTCCAATAATGCACTCTACTCTGTGCATATCCACCTGGTCAGTAAGATTCAGAGACTTCAGGACGTTTCCTAGCTTCCCTATTGGACATTTTCCCTTTCTGACTCGAATCAAGCAAACAATCTTTGTAACTGTTTGAAATGCGGGAGATGACAATGTGGCCAATATATACGGTCCAAGTTGACCAGTTACTCCAGTAATAAATAAAGTGCTTATAGCACTTGAAAATCCTTCCAAAGGTCCAGGAGCTTGAATATTCTCGTCTAAAATGCAATCCTTCCTTAGCAAAATATCAAGTTCTTCTGGTGAACATTCGGGAATATTCGGTTTTTCCATTTCGTCTACCCCAATCCTATGCACAATTACGTTTGCCATATCTCGAATTGTCTGGCAATCCTTAAACATATTTGCGGTGATGATTAATCTAGATCCAAGAAGATTTTGTATATTATTCTTCGATTCAATTGACATCAATGAGTCCACCCCAAGTTCCTGCATAGTGTCGTCTTCAGTAATGACATCATCCATACGTAGCGCTGCTTGGACAATGTTTTTTAAGTATGAGCACAATATATCAATTTTCTCTTTAGACGATTTCCCTGCATCCATTTCTTTCCAGAATGTGTCACATGTTACGGAATACCTGTTTGATATTTCTGCATCATCCATTTTTCTCAAAAGTCGATCATCCACATATCGTTTGAATTGCGGAACAGTCAAGGACAATTGACGAAAAGACTCGAATTCAAAATAAGCTATCTGATATTTCTGATCTCGTAGTGCAGCTTCAATGCCATTCAGCATTCGTTTTGGACTTATTGGAAGTACGCCAGGTACATTAATCTGTGAAGCACACCCGACTTGCGACCATTGTCCCCAATTTATAATAGTTGCTGGAAGGCCTAAGGAACGCCTATAGTGGCCAAATGCGTCCTGGAAACAATTAGCGGCGGAATGGTTTGATTGGGTTGGCGTACCCAGCAATGACGCCATTGAGGAGTAAACGACAAAATGTTCCAGTAACATTCCTGCGGTCAGTTTATGTAGATTCCAGGTTCCGTCAACTTTTGCGTTAAATGTTGCTTCAAATGACTCCCAGGTTTGACTTCCGTAAAAATGGTCCCGTATTACTCCTGCACAATGATGTATCCCTTTTATAGGTTTGATATCAGCTCGCTGTGTGATTTCATCAAATATTGCCTTACATTGACCATAGTTGCCCACATCTCCCAATTTCACCATAATACTGACTCCATTCTCTCTGTTAAGACGTTCAATTTCGTTGACAACTTGTTGTGTCGGTTCCCTCCGGCCAATAAGCACGATATCTGTTGCACCTTTGGCTACCATCCATTTACTCACTTCGAATCCAATGCCTCCAAGTCCACCAGTTATGATATATGTGCTGTCGCGGTTGAACATGGGTACTGTCACCTCAAGTAGACCTGGCTTCAGGATAACCTCCGGCATAGTAATAACAACCTTTCCAATGTGTTTGGCCTTTTGAAAATAATGAAGAGCTTGTCGAATCCTTAACGCATCGAATTTAACGAACGGCATTGGGGTAAAGTGACCGTTTGCTAATAACCATTTCACTGTTTCTGAGAGTTTTGTATATGCTGATGTGTCTAAAGTTGTCATATCTACGATGCTGTAATTAACATCCGGTCTACGGTTATTAGCTTCCTCAACGCTCCATATATCCAGTTTGCTCATTTCTATGAATCGCGCATTTTTAGAGCATAAATCGAGTGTAGCTTCTTTGAATCCTGGACCAGTCAAGGAGTTCAATACTATGTCGACTCCTTTACCATCGGTGATCTTTAGGATTTCATCCCGGTAGGATACATCTCTAGAATGGAAAACTTGTTCAATTTCTAGAGATCTCAAATACGACCTTTTCCTGGAACTCCCTGCTGTTGCGATTATGTTTGCCCCAACATGCTTGGCAATTTGAATGGCGCTCAAACCGACTCCACCGGAAGCAGTATGTATAAGCACAGTTTCTGCTTTTCTTATTTTTCCCACGTGAAGTAAGCAGTAGATAGCGGTAAATGCTACAGTTGGAATCGAGGCTGCTTCTTCAAATGTAAATGATTCAGGAATCTTCATCGCATTATCAAAATTTATTATCAGATGACTGGGCAGTTGGGACGGTTTGGTAATTATCCCAAACACCCTCTCACCAATTCGTAACTTATCCATGGGTACGCATTTCCCCACTTTTGTTACTATGCCCGCGTAGTCCATGCCAACGGAGTTCAATTTCTCAAACTCCTCTGTAGGTTTTAAGATGGTAAGTATATCTTTAAAATTTAGGGCAAAAGCTTTCGTTGTTACCTCAACCTCGTAATCCCCAACCATTTTTTCTTCCAAAAGGTCAAACCTGAGGTCATTTATTACCCTTGTGTCTGGTAATAACAATTGATACCTGCTCGAGCTCCTCGGAAGTTGTAGGTCATCTTTAACTGGATTGAATGCAATTTTCGCACATTTAAATCGTGGCTCATACCTTAAATTATCTCTGTAGGCCACCTGAACACGATCTTTTTTAATATCATCCTTTATCATGGTCAACTCAAACAAAATGTTGCTTACAATATTATCAAAATCCCAGCTGCTAGATTTGTAATCCAAGTCTACGTAGCGTACAAATAAATCTGGACTTTCATTTTTCAGCGTCTTGACCATTCCAAATAAGGTGGCTGCTGAAGGATTTAAGGTAGTGTCACGTTGAGTGATTGTGTGAACATTTCTCGTAAACACAAATAATTTTGGTGGACGGGTCAGATTGAGTATGCATTTGACAAGTTGTAGAAATGGACGAGCTATTTTAACTTGATCGGTTTCGGTAGCGGACAAACCAGCAGCATATATAATGCCTTTAACGTTTCTAGTTCTTAAAGTTTCATCAATATTCTCGATCCCGCCTCCCATTTTTTGTGAAAGTTGTAATACATTGAATGCATTTCCTCTTAGAATCAAAGCAACAGTTTCCATATATTCATCTGGCTCATTGCAATATATTATCCATGAGGGATCAACGTTTGAAACCCGTGTGGAGTTTTTATCTTCCAATTTATACTTAGAATTATTAGATGCAACGGCGGTAATGTGTACCATGGCTCCCATGTAAAAATCTGTCAGATGAACGTGTTCAAAGCCAGACTTGAAGAGTGGTTCCCTCAATTCATTCTTGGATGTATGGGGATCCCATTGCCATTTATCTTTTAATAACCCCAATACAAATTTGGCACCAATATCTTCATTGATTTCGTTGTATAGCAGGATCCCTTGTGGTTTCAAGAGTTGGCGTATATTTTCAAGATTTCCACGCACGTTGTTTGCTGTGTTTAGAATCTGGGAGGCTATGACAACGTCAAAATAGTTCATCGGAATACCTTGTTCCATTGGACACTCCTGCATATTAAAAGCACAAAATTTTATATTTTCATGAATATTTTCCAAGCTTTCTTCCACTGTTCTATCGGGTTTAACATCGGTCACGTAGTATTCAAATTGGGATCCCCATATCTCCTCAATCTTCCTTGACAGCAATTTGGTGACGAAAACATCTCCTGCTCCAATTTGCAGTACCCTAAATGTTTTTACTTTTTTGTCCAAATCGTTCATGGAATCCAAATGATGTAATAGTTTCCCCAATATTTCCACTAAAATAGACTGCGCTTGCTTCTGACTTGGATGGCATTTGCATATTATTTCGTTTAAGAGTTTACCCTCATTTTCATGATTTGCATTGATTGCAAACCAATCAGGATGCACAGGGGAAAGAATGGAATGTAGTGATTTTTCTCCACGCAGGACATCTGGTAAGTTTTTGCCAATTGTGTGATAAATGGAAAGCATATTACGTGTAATCTGTTGCTTGTGTATCAAATCGTATAGAATCTTTGCTTCATGGCATACGTCCAACTTGTAATTAGGAGAAACTTTGCCGGCAGTCCATTCCTTACTACCGTTTTGGTATTTGTTGTATATATTGACCACTCCACACTCGTTTGCTATGGTTGCGAAGTAAAACTCAACCAATTCGAAATAGTTAGTAGAAATGTTGTACGTCGCGCAAAATTTATTGACAACTATATTTTCCCCTTGCTGAGGTTCCCAGCCCAAATCGAATAGGGCATTTAGCATATACAAATAAACAAGCCGGTTCATTGCTCGAAAATTTTCTTTCTCGTCTGGGCTACCAATGTTATAAATGGCAGGCAAGTTTTCCTTAAGGGCTTCGATTAACGCTAACGGTCTCAAAGATGAAAGATCAATTTTGTTGAAATGCGGTCCAGGAATAGGTATCCAAATTTCCTCCCAGCTATCCGGAAGAACTCGCTTTTGTTGTTCCAAAAGTGAATAAAATGTTTTGACACTTGTGTGGACGAACTCAACATCAGACATGAATGCGACTGGAGACAGGTCTTCATTCAAAACAAAAACGGAACAAATCTCGTCCTCGCAATATGCGTGCAGATACAGGCATTTGCCTTGTTTCAAAATGCTTGATATCCAAACCAATTTTCCAATTCTAACTGGGAGTTTGAAGGAGTCAGATTTATTAGTGGAAGCTGCCACCACAGATTGAATGCATGCGTCTATTATAATAGGATGTAGGACGTAATCATCATAATCCCTTGGTATTTTGATTTCGACGACAACTTCTTTTTTCACACTGTCATTTCGAGCTTCCCAGCACTTTCTTATGGACTTAAATGAGTCCCCAAATTCCAGCCCCACACCGTCAAATTTACAATAAAGTTCATCTGAACATAGATAATCCGAACGTTCAATAAATGCTTTGATTTTTTCAGGGTCCCATTTTTGAAGGAGTTCTTTTGAGTTAGTGATCGCATGAAATGTTGAACTCGCGTGCAAAATCCAGTCCCCTGTAATCTCACTATCTGTACTATTTTGTCGAAAAACCTGTACCCTGTAACCATGAAAACCACTCTCTTCAGGGTTATCATGCTCAGTGATATCGACCAAGGTTTGAAGCTCGTATTGCTTATTTTCTTCCACTTCAAATGGTGTCAGAATTCTAATATTTTCAAGTGTCATGGGATGAGTGGGTGGTTCCAATTTGACAGTCAATAAATTTGCCACGCCGTACCCAGCAGCCAAGCACATTTCCGCGAAACACGCTGCTGGCATTATAATTCTGTTACCCACGCAATGCTCCTTCACATAAGGAGCGCATTTTGTACTGAATTTGTTACGAAACATGTTTGTGGAAGATGGATTTTTTAGAGCAGAACCAATCAGAGGATGCATAGGAGTGACATTGACTTCACTGCAGTTTATCCAAAACGGTTTTCGGTTAAATGGATGGAACGGGAGAGATAATGGAATCCTTTTCCTTATGTACGGCTCGTCAAACCCTTCCCAGTCTACCTTGAATCCTTGAAGATACAGCCGCCCTAAACTTCTCAACATGGTATCCCAGTCATTGCAATTCCGACGAATAGATGGATAGCACATTATAGATTGTTGAGATCCAATATTTTCATAAATGAAACTAGAGAGAACTGGGTGCGGACCAATCTCAAGGAAATCTTGACAGTCTAAATTTTTCAGAGTTTGACATGCATCCAAAAATGAAACTTTTTCCCGAGCATGCATAACCCAGTACTCTGCATTGATTTCTAAACATGGATTCTCAAGTACCCTGCCTGTAACGCTTGATATGTATATACACCGGTTGGATTTTTGGGGTCGTACGGTTGCCGCTATTTTTCGATATTCGTCCAGAATTGGATCCATGTGTTTTGAATGGAATGCGTGACGTGACTCCAATATAACAGATTTTATTCCATTCCTTTTGCAGATTTCCTGAAAATTTCGTATTTGTTCGGTGTCTCCTGCGACAACAGTTTGACCGTCCGAATTCACTGCAGCCAGGTCAATATCTACAGTAAACGTTTTTATCATGCTTTCAACTTTTCCCTGATTGGCGTTAATGACAAGCATACGTCCCTCCGGAAGGCCATCAATAAGTCTACTTCTCTCTGCCACAAGACTCAGCGCGCCTTCAAATGTAATCAAACCAGCAGCCACAGCGGCGCAAAACTCGCCCAAACTATGTCCCAAGACAATATTTGGCTGGATTCCCCAAGACTGCCATAATTTTAGCAGGCAGTACTCTACACAGAAAATGCTCGTTTGGCTGTAAATTGTCCGACCAAGTTCATGTAATTTTCCTGGAGAATCCCATAGAGCATTTTGAACGGAAATTTTGTACCTGTCTTGCAGTAGTTTCTCGCAGATATCAAACTGGGTTCGAAATACTGGGCTGGTATCGTATAATAATTTCGCCATTCCTGCATACTGACTGCCTTGACCAGAAAAAAGAAAGCATAATTTTCTAGTCCTTAATTCAGAAAGTTGAGCTTGTTCGATCTTTCCAGCTTGAAGGAGTTGGGCGGCTTCATTGAAATTACTGGCTACAATAAAAGCTCGGTTGTTGAAGTCCGCTCGTCCTGAGTTTGCCGTGTAAGCTGCATTTGCTAAATTTTCTTCTCGCGTCGTCAGGAAAAGGCTGATATAGCTTGCTTGCATCTCATTAAGAGCTTCCTCAGTTTTTGTAGAAAACTTAATTATGTGTAGTGGTCGCTCAAGTCCCAATGCAAAGCTTTGTAGTTCATGATTTGGCGCCTCTTCAATAACGACATGCCCATCTGTACCGGTAATTCCGAAAGAACTTACTCCCGCAATTCTGGGAGAGCCGATGACCTTGGGCCATGGAATATTTTCCATTGGAATTATGGCTGGAATGGTGTCCAGGTTAATTTCTGGATTTATTTTTGTCAAATGCAAGTGCTTGGGTATGATTTCATGCTGCAATGCCAAAATGGTTTTTATTATTCCTGTAATACCCGAGCAGCTCTCTGTGTGTCCCACGTTTGTTTTCACCGAACCTAAAATCGTAAAATTGTTATTATTACAATAACGGTTACATATTTGCAAAATTTAGCGTAAGGGGTAAGAAATTCCATAGGAGTCAAGTGTTAAAAAATGAAATGGTGATGATAAAAGTGGAAAAACATTTATTTTCCAGGCGTCCCCAAAATATATCTTCTTACCTAAAATTAACGGCTCTCTCCTGCTATCTGAATGATAAGCCTTTGCAATAGACTCAATTTCAAGGGGATCGCCTACAATCGTTCCGGTACCATGAGTTTCAACAAAACTGACCTGTTCCGGTCTTACCCCGGCATCCTTTAAAGCAGTTTTCATAGCTAGTGCTTCACTGTGAACCGTCGGCGTTCCAAAACTACGGCTCAGTCCTTCCTGTGCAATTGCAGTTCCTCTAAACACTGCCAAAATGTTATCCCGATTGCATAATGCGTCGCTCAGTCTCTTCAAGACGAGCACGCCACATCCTTCTGCTCTACCAAAGCCGTTTGCATTTGCGTCAAATGTTTTGCTGCGTCCATCTGGAGCAATGACATATTCCGCGAGGTCGTTTTTAAATGGATGAACCAATAAATTTACGCCTCCTACTAAAGCCAGATTTGACTCCAGGCTCCTCAAACTTTTTATTGCCATATGAACTGCCACTATTCCCGAAGAGCAACCACTTTCCTGTTAAAACTACGTATTCTCAGATTTGAAGATATCACAATTAATATAATTATCAATTTCTAATATTACTTACGGTTGCTATATTTGGTCCTGTTAGTCCAAGCAAAAAGGAAATTCGGGCCGAAGTTGCCCCAATGCTATTTCCCATGTATGTCCGGAAAAATTCTCCTTCCCCAGTTGTCTGCACTATATCCTTGTAATCATTTAGCCAACTTCCGGTAAATATTCCAGTGTTAGTTCCGTGTAATTTGTTGGGATCTATGCCACTACTTTCAAGACCTTCCCAGACAACTTCGTGCAAAAGTCGTGCCTGGGGATCCAGCAGAGATGCGTCCTTTGGATTAAGTCCAAAGAATTTTGCATCAAATTCGTTCAACGGAGTTGACAAGAATCCTGCATTGGTTCCATCTTTTTCAGACCAGCCAAGTATTGAACTTTCCTTTGTCCATCGATGAGGAGGCGGTGTAGTAATTGCATCTGTTCCTGAATACAAAACATTCCAAAATTCCCGGATACTATTTGCACCTGGAAAGCGGCAACTCATTCCAATCACTGCTATTGGCTCATTGTCGTGCATAGGTTTGCGTATCAAATCTGAATCCAATCTCGGAAAACTTTTATTCACCCTATTAAAAGCTTGAATCCAGGCTTCAATAATTCTCTGTAATAAATTGAGCCATATTTGAGGGATTTGCAAAAAAATCTCTAATTTGCCACATATGTAAATATTTTCGATACTTACTTTCTCTGTAAGCGGAAGAGTTTTGTTATTCCAAAGTTGTAATATTTTTGTTGAAACCCCTGAGTCAATTGTTGGCAAGTCAACAAATTGTACCACACTTGGCCTTGATGGAAATTCTTTCCTGTACATTTTGTTAAAACAATTCATTATAATTTTACTTTTGACATGGAATATTACTGAAGAATAAATTTGAGTATCTCACATACCCATCAGGAATTAAGTAGCCACTCTCAACTGAAAATCTGACAACTCCTGTTTCATGGATTGTGAATTCATTGTCACGTTCTGGGAGAAGTGAACAGTAATTGTTTTTCATCCATTCACTCACACAAGTTTGAAATATATATTCTTCGAATTGGTTTGAAGCAGGTATATCCTTAATTTTCTGGACCAGATACTCACAAAGTGCTATAGACGGCTGGACAAGGAATGGATCCATTACGCCTTGCCAGCTTTCCGATTTTTGTTGAAACCAAAAATCAATATTTCTCAAAACCAATGAATTTGTCCCGAATATAATACACTTGTCATATCTTACTAAAGTCAACGCAAACAATTTCTCTAAAAACATATTATCTTTTGCAGGAATTTTATTGATGTCAGCTTGACTAGGTACAATGGTGTCATCCATGGGGAGGAAATCATCAAAACTCTTTAGCAACCTATACCGGCCTTCCTTCGACACTTTGGCATTGGTTATCACACCTAATCTTTTGGTGGTCCCTGTTCCTCGAATAGAGTCCGCAAGCATAAGTGCACTTGACACCGCATCGTCAGAGCTCACACATGTCAACCAGACTTGTTCCTTTTTCCCACCTGTTTAATAGAAGTACAAATACATGTTATGGTTTAGTAAATTTGGGATGTATTGAGCTTTAGCAAATTTCAATTTTTTTATAAATTTTAACGTAGATAGACCAAACTGTGGGCAAAATATTTTGATAGAAAACGTACATAAAGATAGGATATTTTGATTTTATTGTTTATGTAAAAAACATATTTTACCCATTTTGCAAGTAGTAGCGATGGATAAATTTCCGGTCTTAAAAACAGAGGATAGATTCCAATAAAAATGGCAAAATATTTGTGGAGAAAGATTTTATTGTTTAAAAGTGAGGAATAGAGTAGCACTGAATACGGAGATTGTTTTTCATGAAGCTTATTTCATATTTTTTTTATTTATATGCACAGTCTTTTGTAAATTTACTGGTACTTTAATGGGGTATGCGCGTAATTAATTCATATACTATTTTTGCTAATGTCCCTCATAACCTTTGAATGTATCTATAGCTTTTAATTAAAAACCAGGTTGTATTTTCAGAAGTGAATTTAAAGAGAGCTGGTAAAATGAGCTTGAGCTAAAAAAATAAGAAAAGGTCAAAGAAAACGAATTGCGAATAGTTTTACTTTCTGCAAGTTTTTCGGCATTATACATTGTAATTAATAAATTCACGTTGAAATTGTACTGATCCATATATATTTTTGTGACGTCTATGATAAATAATGAGATCGTGGTTGGTTGGATTGTCATGTAATTTTTTTTCATTAATGTTATCGGAAAAGAGTCACAGTGGAATACTGAAGTATGTTAAAATACATCATATATCAAGTACAATGTATGGAATGGAATATAAACTTGAAAATAAGATGTTCATGTTCAAGATTCTGATAATTTTAGGTACATTCCTGATCAGCTTTACTGCGCATTTATTTGAAAACAACTTCACTTGAAATATCGTTTTACAAGATTCTACACCGGAAAGATAAAACCAGACTGCTGTGTTCTGTGTTGTCTGGAAAATCCACCATACCGAAAATAATTTTGTATTTGCGTCATTTGAACATCAAGTTTTCATTTAAGATATATTCGTTATCAATTTCCCAATCAACACCAGTCTTAATGATTTGCTATAACTTGTTTCAGAGTGATAATATCAAATACCAAACATTTGCATCATACGTATAAATTAAATTTCTACATTTCTATTTCTATACATTGACCACAGTTACAATGAATTTATTTATTGAATTTACAAAAACGTATTATGTTTATGAGCACAAGATGAACTTTCCTGAAATTATCCGATGTATGTGTATAATTAAAATAAGAATTGAAACGTATAATAAATTATTGGCTAAGAATTTTATTTTTATTCTTGTCCAATTTCATCCTCATCATCCTCGTGATATCATTTTAGCTAGTACGATATATCGTCACCCGAATCTCAATTTGTCCAGCCATATTATAAGTTAATAAGTGCGCAATTCTCATTTTGTATGAATAAATAAGATAAACTTTTGATAATGTGTACAGGAAAGTTTGCAAATATGTTCTTTACTGCATTAAATTTTTAGCCTGTTCAAATATGCATAACGTAATTTTTTTGCTCTCAGTGTTTCTTTATCCTGCTTAATCAGCAACTTAGAGTTTATGAAAACCATTGGGCTTGTAAGACTAGTGAAAAATGATACATTATTTCATAAAATATTTTATTTATCTGATGAAGAAGTATTCATCACTGACAAAGTGATGTTCTACGTCGCAGTCTCCTTTATCGTCATATTCGTATTTATTTCTCATTAGGCCAAAGCATATAACCTGACAGAATCACGGACCCACCCAAGCGTTTCTTGGAGCTCATGTTCGTCACACATGCGCTCACCAAGTGGAAGTGATTTAATTAATTGATAGTAATAACATTCACATCAAAACCACTTTTTATGGTTTATATACCCGATCTTATTAATTTCTCATTTATTTTATTATTATTCTACTGAACGCTCGTAAATTTACAGCATGAGTACCTCTACTACAGTTTTCGATAACAAAGTTAAAATTTTACTCACTTTGCAAAGTATCCATGCATACCTTTATTGCAATTCAAACCAGATGATGTTATCCAATCCTGAACCAAAATTGTCGAATTGTAGAGGAAGTTGGGTCACACACCGTAACAAAACTAAAAAAGATATCGCAAACTTGATTTTATAACAATCGTAATTACAGGGAATTTTGAAAAGAATGTATCATCAACCAAACCTCTCAATGTCTGATACAATAAGCATATTTAAAAATCGTCCAACAATGTCTCCAAAGTCAATTGTTATTAGTAAGTCAATCAGCGGTGACCGTGAATCAAAGAAGGTTGTTGAGCAAGTTTCTACTCAAGAAAAATCATTTTCTCGCATATATCGACCACTTGGATTAAAACATCATGTTTTCAATCAGATTAATGTGTGCATGATTCACTTGTTAGCGGTATATTACTTTTATGTGGAAATTAAGGAGCAATTACCGCTAACAATTATAATCTTTGGTATGTTGAAAATTCTTTGTTAAATGATTTCATAAAATTTTATATTAAATATTTAAATATTTTGCACAGAACTGGTTCTTGGATATGCCGGAGGACTTGGGGTTACTGTTGGGTGTCACCGTTACTGGGCCCATAAATCGTTCAAGGCCAAGCTTCCGTTACAAATATTGCTAATGATTTTGCAAACAACTGCCTTTCAGGTGAAATCCTCAAATCTTCCAGATCAATTTTGAAGACTTTAAATTTAATTACAACAAATATTACCAATTTTACAGCTTCCCATTCACTGGTGGTGTTTACAGCATAGAGTTCACCATAAATATACCGATACTGAAGCCGATCCTCATAATTCTCGACGAGGTTTTTGGTTTAGTCATATGGGTTGGATGTTGCTGCCAATGCGACGTGAATTTATTTCGAAACTGAAAACGATAGATATGACGGATTTAGAAAACGATCCAGTTGTTCGATTTCAAAGCAGGTATTTTAGAATTATTCCGAAAATTGTTAAGTCATTGGTTATGTAAGTTGTGGTATATTTTTTTATTTTGTGTTCAAACAGCAATACCTATACTAACCCAACTTTATTTTTATAGATGGTACTTTACCCTTGTAATAATTTTTCACTACACTATTCCAACTTTTTTTATCTACCATTTTTGGAAAATTCCCCTGTTATACTGTATTGCCTCGGCATGTCGAAGGTATGCCATATCACTTCATATCACGGGATGTGTGAACAGTGTTGCTCACAAGTGGGGATATAAACCTTATAACAGGTTATAAACAAATTTTAAGTTATAATTTTTAAATTCGTGTTTCAAGCTTACCACACCAAATCATTTGTTTGATCTCATTTTTGACAATGTATAGGAATATAACGGCCACAGAGGGTCCGCTATTAAGCGCTTTTACTGGTAACTATTCATTAAAAAAATATTATGTCGAATTCCATCTAAGGTGGTAATAGACACGGTGGTACATAATGGAAACAGTCGCAATTAAGAGCTAAAAACATTATTAGCTAATTTGACATATGAACTAACCATATTAAAAATGTTTACGTAATTGAAACATAATGAAAATAAGTGAATTTGATATAGGATGAATGTACATATTGCCACTGGTTTGTGATGTGAAGTTATTTGCATCTAAAATTTAATTACCTTATTTATCCTGTATTTCGCTTCATGATCGTCTAAATTTCGCCGGACGATAATTAATTCCGATTGACGTCATTGCTAAGTATTTGTTCGTACTGGATAAAACAATGAAAAGTTTAGATTTTTGATGTTTTAGTTAAGTGAGTTTGACAAACTTTTTATTCATTCGAAAGCAAACAATACTATAATTATAATTATTAAATAATTATTTGATAACACAAATAAACTTGTCATTATGATATGAAATGCAAATTATAACCTATGACAAAATTTCTTTTAATTATTTAAAGGCCGATATTCATAATAAACACTAGCATATTCCAAGTATCCCACTTTTGTGGCCACTAGTTTTGTATTTATATGGCGAAATGTAATCTCTCTTTACTAGACGTGACGTCATAGGGATTAGTGGCGATACCTTCTTCGTGACAAACCTAATCAATTTCTTCAAGCAAGGAATCATGAAAAAAACTTTAATTCACTTGTAGCTTTCGTTTTTATTCACATTCATTCATTGGAACAGTATTATGTTAGCATATCTGGTAATGCAGTAATAGCATACTTGTGAAAAGTAAATATAATAAATTTAAGCAAGAACAAGTAATAAAGATTATGATCTGGGGAAATACAAATCCAAGCAAAAGTATTACGCCGAATTTTATTAGTGTTCTACTAACGCTATATGAATATTAAAGATACACAATATAAAATGTTTTATTAATACCATCACAGAAATAATGTTCAGGGAGAGATAACAAATTCTAGTTTTATTCAGAAGCAAGATGCCTGGGTTTTTTTAGCATGGGAGCATACTTAATAAAAGATTTTACCTGGATAACAAGGTAAATCTTGTTTTAAATTTTAGTTTCAGGCAAAGCTAAGTTACTATAGTACAAAAAATCAGACTGGGCTGTTACACTCACGAGACGCTGAATCAGCTAAATTGCTTCATTTTTAAGTTTTGACCTTGATGGTTACGACTTTTGGTTGACCACGAAAACTACCCCAGCAGGTATCCAATTCTTGAGAAACTTTAATCGCTTTCCGAATCTTTGGTTGTTGAAATGGCTGACAAAGATAGGACACCAAGTATAGCCATTATTGGGGCTGGGTAATGAGAGACAGACTCATTTTTAAAAGTTTGCTACTTGTCATATTGTCTCATTAAATAATCGTACGTTTTGCATTTTGTTTCCGTTACGTTGTAGCTTTTCTGGTATATGTACGGCTGTGCAGTTGCAGAGAAAACTCAACATTTTCAGCTTTACCTTATACGACGAGCAAGAAGAGGTTGGCGGGACTTGGTTTCAGAATACGTACCCTGGATGTGAATGTGACATTCCTAGTTTCATTTACAGCTATTCATTTGAACCAAATAACTGTATGACATCAAACACCCTAGAAATAATTAAATAATTGCTGAAATAAACTTGAGCTTTTTTCATAGTCATAACGTATGGTAGTCACAATTTAAATGTAATTTGTTAGGCTGGACCAAATTTTATCCGGGACAAAAAGAGATTTTAGATTATCTAAAATATGTGGCCAAGAAACATCAACTTTATGAGAAAATCAAGTTTCAACGCAAAGTTATATCCGCCGAATGGAAAGAAAAAAGTAATCAATGGGTGTTGAAAATCTGTAATCTGAAATCCAACGATGAAGAGCTCCATGCGTTTGACATGATGTAACTAGGCACGTTTTAAAATAAATAAAAATTTACCGTGATTTATACATATCTTATGTTATATTTTCGTCACTAGAGTAATTGCAACTGGAGCACTTCGAAAACCTAACAAGCCAGATATATTTGATCAATTTTCAAAGACGAAAATGCATTCAGCAGAATGGGATTCATCAACCGACTTGAACGACAAAGTTGTCGCTGTGGTTGGCACTGGTGCTAGCGCCGCACAAATCATTTCATCGGTGGTGGACAAAGTTAAGAAACTTATTGTTTATCAAAGGTAAAATCTCTTTTGTTTTTTTTAAAATAAAATCGGACTCTATTCAGTCGGGCCGGATGTACTTACGATTAAACATTCCGGTTCTAATTTTTAGACATCCGCCGTGGGTTATTCCAAAATTACAAGTACAAATACCAAAAGTAATTCAGTGGCTGTTGGAATTTATCCCGGGAGGTATGAGGGTAACAAGAAATTTTCTTTTCTGGGCGCATGACCTCATTCATCAAACATTTACAGAAAACTCCTGGAAAAACCGAATAGGTAATTTCACACGTTATATCCATTTCGTATTTTATTTCTACATTTTGTAACTTAAGCTTTACATAATTAATGAATTGCCCTCTCAAATGTTAGGCAAATGTCTGGCAACCTGTCATTTAAATCGCCAGGTGGATGACATGGAGAAGCGCAAAATTCTTTCTGCAACCGATGACTTTGGATGTAAGCGGATTTTAATGTCGAACACGTACTTTTCGGATTTGAGTAAAACTCATGTAAGCATAATAACTAGCGAAATAGTTGAGGTTTCAGAGGATACCTTATACACAAAGGATGGCTCATACCAAACACCGGATGTAATATATACATAAGCTTATATGCTGAAATGCAACCATGAACTTTACTCCAACGACATGTTTTGTAATTCAAAATTCAGATAAAATATAAATGTTAATTTTTACAAAAGGTACTGATAACTGCAACAGGGTTTAAAACTCAGGAATACTTCGCCCCGTTGCTTATCAAGGGAAGAAATGAAGAAAATTTGGGAAAGAAGTGGCAGTGTTACGGTCCTCAAACTTATCTCGGGATAGTATGCCATTCTGCCCCAAATGCATTTTTTATTCTAGGACCGAATTCGGTATATACTAAGTCGCTATTTTCATCTCTAGTGTGAATTGGATATTGCAGGTATATTTTTCATTGGCTTCTTTTCATCGATTAGATTCTTGCGCACAATAGCACCGTAGCAATGATTGAACACCAAGTCAGGTGGATGACCCAAGTTATTGAGGAAATGTTGGAACTGAATAAGCAAAAGTTTACTGTTACAAGCACTGCCGAAATGGAATACATGGAATTTATTAATGAATCAATGAAATCAAAAGTTTGGGGGAAAGGAAGCTGTACTAGTTGGTACACAAATAAGGCTGGAGATGCAACAATTTTGTGGCCAGAAAGTTTGAAATTATATTATAATCGAACAGTAAGATTTATTCCTTCAGATTGTGTCTTTGAGTAAGATAATATGATGGATTATTGTAATTAGAAGCATTTTATTATGAAAACGCATCAAATCAAGTTTCCACGGCGTAGATAAGATCGTTGCAGTTGGTTTAGTTGAAAAATATCTTACAAGAACAAATGCAGTTATGTCTACATCTGATAAGTATCAAGTAGTGAAATTTTTACTAATGTTTTATTAAAATCTTATGTGCATTTTATTTGTTAATACAATTGAAAATTTATAAATATCGTTCACATCTAACACTAACTATTAGACATTTTGTACATTATCTGAATTTATTTCTCTTAATAACTCAAATTCGTTTTCAATTGCGGCACTCAACTCGTTCAACTTTTCCCGGTTGAATAAACTTCCTTCAGCGGTTATACAAACGCTAAGTTCATTCCTGAAACTGGGTACATGAAAAACCACTCCAGTATTTCCTAACTGACCTCCAGAGAAAATGTCAACTGCTAATAATTTATTTATTCCGTTGAACACACCTTCATTATTTGGTATTGGGAAAACGGAAATCCCGGTCGGCATAACTCTATTTCTACCTAGGAAACGGCTAAGTGTGCTCACATTAGTTAAAAATAACTGACAAAATATATTTATTAAAATTGGAATGGTTGAACGTTTTGCATAATTTAGTTGTTCTTGACAAGAATTGAGTCTTTCGATAGGAGTGGCATTACGCAGGAGAGGCAAGTCAATTATCGTACCGGTCCTAAACATAAACACAGAATAATATATTGAATGGCAAATAATAAGTTGAATATGAAATATCAAATTTTACTTACCCAATAAATCTCAGTTTTTTAGTAGAATTCCATTTCGGAATAGGAATGATCACTGGTATTGTTTTCAATTGTTCATGGATCCCCACAGTATCCGAATTGAAATATTTACTGATTCCTGCTGATATGCATGACAGTATTACAGTTGTAAACCCGACATGAAATTTATTCTTAATATATTTTAATTCGTTCACTGGTAAAATGTTTGTCCTTGCAGATATGAAACGAGAAGACTTTTGGCTGTCTGGTACTAACCACGGTGTTTTGGATCTTTGTAAAAATAACATAGCTAAATAGCCAGAGTCGTAGAAAAATCTCAGCAGACTTGGAATAAAACGTATAACGCAATTTGGACCAAACATTTTAGAGTTGTTTGTTTTTGGAATAATTGTGTTTAGTGTATCTACTTCCCTATCAAACGTAATTTCTCCTAACAAGTTGACAATTGATGGCCCATCTGCAACAGAATGGTGAATCAAAAAAATAACAACTGACATTTTCTTTTCACAAATTTGACTATTCCGGTAGTTGTGCACAAGATGTATTTCCCATGGACTTTGTTTTCTTTTGAAAGATTTCTCCATCAGATTTTCTTGCAAATTACGGATAAATGATTCAGAAATATTATCCGTGGAGTTGTTTCCGATATCGTGTAAAATTATGTGATTTTCCAGTTTGAAATTGTTGTCCTTCTTCCAATACATAAATCCCATGAAAGGATGTATATACTGTGTTATTTCCGGAAAGACGATATTACCTTGCTCGTCTTTTTTATTTATGCACCGGCGCAGGAATATTTCATGAAGATTTTTCGGGCAAATGGTTCCAGTAAAAATATTGCTCACCACGAGACTTGATCTATACGACGAAGATAAATGTCTTTTGATAAAATCTGTGGCACATCCCTGTCCCTTGACGGAAATTAGGTTGCCTAAATTTGGGAAAAAGCACGGTACCAGTATACGTGACACTAAAATTCTATATGTGTAAATTGGAAGTGTACAAAGGATGTAGATAGAAATTCCAAACCAAAATAAAGCACCAAGTAAGAAGTATGCTACAATTTGGAAAATTGTCAGGATATTCTTAAATAATTCCATTTTTGTTTGAATAAAAATATGTTACTTTTTGCAATGGTACGCTCTAGAAACATATTCACCTAATAAGTAACAGTGCACTCATACAGTATTTCAGTACATCTTATTGAAATGGAAGTTGAAAGCAAGTTACGTCATGCTATATTGCATTTACTGGCAAGACGGCTTGATAGGCCGGGTTATCATTTGATCACGTTTAGATTTACCTTGGGAGAGAAAATGAAATTGTTTTTAATGAGTATTGCGCATTCACTAAAACTGCTTTGATTCTCATTAATCCTGAATGATGCTAATCTCTCTAGACTTGTAACCTGTTTTAACAAAGATATGAGGAGCTCTATATAACTTTTTTTATCAAACTTTGCATCTGGGTATGATTAACGATATCCATTTCTTATGAGGTGTTGCCAGACAGGAACGAGAAAACCACCACTATAACCCGTGTGATTAATTGAAATAATTTAAACGACGAATAAAAATAAGGTTATGCATTCGGTTGCATTCCCTTTACACCATTGACCAGTGAATGGAAAGTAGTAATAAGTTGGGCGTAAATTTAAAAAAAAAATACAAATTCACATCAATAATTATGATTTAAGTTTAATTGTTAATTCTTTTCCAACATTATCTAAATTTTTGAAAACCAAGCTACAAGCTTCAAAGTAACCATAAGCTCGATACGGTAATCCATGTTTTTTTGCAAGAGCTTTGACACGATGACAAATTTCCTTTTGCCTAAACTGGGGCATTGTGGGAAAGAGATGATGCTCAATCTGATAATTTAGGTAGCCCATAAAATAATCAGAGAAAAGCGATGGTCGAATATTTGACGTGTGTGTAAAGGAATACTCAATCCAGTGACTGGGTTTCTCGGCCACATCAAGGTGAGAGTGACTCAGAGCAAAATTTATTCCCAGGAAGAATGCCAACCAATAAGCCATTAAGTAATACCAAATGGGTCCCACTATAAACAGCATAAACAATAAATTCGGAATTCCGAGTACCAACTCGTGATACGCCTTTTTGTGTAGTTGGTAACGAGGGTGAATGAAGAATCTCCAGGCAATCGTAACGACAAGCAAATCAAGCGTCCAGTAGAAAATTGCCTAGCAGGGGCATTCAAAACAAATAAAAAAGGACGCAATATATGAATATAATAATATATAAGAATAATATCTGTACCTGATATCTGATGAAGAATGGGTGGATATCATTTCTGTGCTTAACCGTTCTTTTATGAAACGCCACAAAAGGTAAAGTCGCCAAATCAACGTCATGTTCTAATCGTTGTGGCATGGAATGGTGTCTGTTATGCTGAGAGTTCCACCACATTGATGAGCATCCCAAAGTAAAACCTGGAATAGGAGGTAGATTTTTAAATGAATTTTTGGGACATCCATATTTTAATGTATTATAACACATAACACACTTGTTGTTTGTTTGTTTAAACAATGAATACTTACGCACCGATTGCCAAGTTCTGTATCAATTTATCTATTTTCGGACATCCAGTTAGTGAATTGTGACCAGCTTCATGCATCAGCCAACCGACTCTACTCATCGCAAACCCGCAGATAATTGTAGACATTAGCTTTTGCATTGTGTTTTGAGAACAAAGGAAACATCCGAATGTAAATGTTAACAATGCAAGTATTTCAACCACTCGAATTACTACGTGGGATATGGATGGCTCAAAGTAGCCTTCCGCTTTAAGTTCTTCGAATAATTTATTAAAATCCTCAGTGAGTATTTTGTGTCGGGATGCCATATTTCTGTCACCGCTGCCTATTGAAAAACATTTATAAATTTTATATACACTTTCCTTGGGAAAAACGTAGGAATAAAAAATTTAGATGGGGCGATTATTTAACTTACAATCGTTAAGCTCTGCTGCTCTTCTTCTAAAGGTTTTCATTATAGATTCCACTTTTTCTTTTGATCTGTAATGAAATTGCTGAATAGCATGAGTCGCATCTTCGCCATCATCAGTGTAAAATTTTATAATACTTCCACCCGGATGCGTATTTACAAAATTTGTGACATTGTACCAATATCCATTGTGGAGTATTTCATCGATGGATTTGGGCATCCTATGCGAGGAAATTCCACTCGTCTCATAACTTGAAGTATTTGCGTACATTGGAAAAAGGAAGAACGTGCATTTAAAAGCAAAGGCATTCGCTCACATGAAGTGTACAAACTGACTGCTACAATGTTACTAACAGACAATATATGTGTTTCCAGGTATAAGTTTAGTATAAAGCATTGCTCAAAATTCCTACCACATAATACATCATCTTGTGAAAACGTAGTCTTCAATTTTTATTTCACAGCCATGAATGCTAATAGGAGATACTGAGTCAAGCGTATGGTTTAAAAATGAAAATTCTTCACCGACACAACTACTAACAACATATGCAAATAAAATTCGCGCATTTTAATATGCTGGTAAATATACAAGGCTTTTGAGAATACATAAAATTAGAAAGATTTTATTGCCAGATTAAATAAGTAGCTATACACTACTAAGCGGATGAAATCCTACGCAGAATTGTATGCAACAACCTGATTTTTTTGGTATGACGACAATATGGGTATAACAGTTTGGTATAAAAGAGTATTATTGGTTGGACATATGGCGCTGTACTTTCTGAAAATACTTCAAAATCCAAATATTGAAATGTATGTGGGATACCATTGTTTCTACCAGAGCGTGATGTAATTACGTCAGGTATTTTATCTTCAATCCGGATAACATTTATCTCAAATCTGTATATTTTGCTGGAGGTTTCGTAATTTGATTGCCATTTTTCTCCCCATTTGTTTCTTGAGCCGCAATTAATTTAGCATTTAAAAATATTCCAGAAACCTATGAAATCATTTCAAAAAATTTAAAAATTAAGGTTTGTTGAAGGTGCAAAGATTTTTCGTATTTGAAATACTTTTTACATTTATCAATAATTTTGCTTATTTTTTTGCTAATATCTTCCTGTAGAATCGGGCTAATAAATAACGCAGTGTGCTGTCAGTCGACATAAAGAATTATTTTATGTGATAACTACATTTTACCACGTAATTATTTCAAGGTCTTTGGTTTCACTTCAGCATGTAGTTTCTTGTGCTTTTACTAAAAACATTAACAAACTGGGAAGACCTCATTATTAATCTCCTCGTAGCTTCGTAAAATATTTGCGTATGTGGTTTAGATGTAATTCTGCAATAATTCTGAACCTGGTTCAGGCTTGTGTAAATTCTTAGTATGATAATTTTATTTATTGACGTCAGTACCTAATTCACGCAAAACGAAGCCCACATCTTCAGTCAAGGTAGCTTATCAACTATTTATCATTTCAGAGCTAACATGATTAAGAAAATGAGGATGATAAAATGACACTAATTTATTTTATGGTTGTATGTATGTATGTAATTTGGGAAGGAATCATGACATAAATTAGTCGATGACCGCAGCTGAGGAATCAAGTATTTGATTATTTCAGTCTCTCCCTTTCAGTTTCCACTGGTGTTTATTGGGG
>JAHZMV010006585.1:0-10876 GCA_027743765.1 Coecobrya sp. COE2
GGTTCGAGTCCTGCTGAGTGCGACAGTATTTTTGCTCCAATTTTGTTAAGTTAAATGCTCGAATAAATCTTAATTCCTCTCTCAATTATTTTTTTAATTATCAATTTATTCTTCAATGGTTTCTCCTGATGCATCATCATTTTATCAAACATTTTTTATATTTTATACCTGATTTCATTCTCGTTTTAAATTGTTGTTTGTGGTCGTATAGCAAACAGTTTAACTTATTACACTTGTAATTAATTATTAGGATTATTTAATTAATAATACAAATTGTAGAATATACGTATGTGTGTTTCTTTTGTAGGTTGTAGCTAGGTAATTATTTTTAATAACTCAAGTATCTTGCATAGGTATAGGTAGGTGTATTATACAATACGTAATAATTATTTTTACTGACACTTTCAAGTAGCATGATAATAATTGTAATACTAATAATAATAACGATAATTATAATGCATATTATGATCACCTAACTAAATTATTTAACTTTTTACGCATTCATGGTAGATTACAAGAGAGAATTTTGGTAATAATTATATTTTTCTGTAAATGTTCATTCAACGCTTCTTAATTAACCAGACAACTAATAACTAAACTAAATAGAGGACCAGATAAGATAAAGACGTTAGCCACTCGTTTCTTTCTTTTTGAATAGCGAAAATGATAGTAATATTAAACTACGCTATGTACAATGTAGGAATAATAACAGGTAAATATAATAGTAGTAGCGGTAGTAATATTACAAATGACAATAATTAATATAATTTTTGGTATGTATGTCTGTATTTTATTTTGTTGAAGGTGCTTGCCGTCCTTCAGATAAGAAAGATTTCGTCCTGATGACTTAGCATCCACTCAGTGAACTGGTTGATGGGCGCAATGGCGGCCAGGTTGAGGGTGAGATTCTCAGACCAGAGGAGATTCGGACCGAAAACGACTGCGAGATTGGAACTGGTCATCTTATTGAAGTCTGCAGAGTCGGAAACCTTTCCCAGGAACTGTATGATGTACTTGAGAACGTAGTAGTTATCCTCTGGCAGCTTCTCCAGCACAATCTGCTTCACGAAAGGTCCCCGCTCGTCCTTTGATAACTCTGAAAATATAGGGGGAAATAATAAAGTTTACGGCTATTTAGTAATTTGCAATAGTTTCACTCATTTTTCATTGAAAAATTACTTTGGAACTCGACGATCTCATCAAACAAATCGAATGTGAGAAGAGGTTCCTCCAGTTCTCGGAGGAATGCTTTGATCAGCACTGCAGCCAAATGGAAATCGCCGTTGAACTCAATCTCCTCCCCGCGATTGGCTTTCTCCTGCGAAGCCTTCACCAGCACCGTACTCGTGGACCTTCTAAACAAGCCATCCGTCGCTAACGCCTCCGGCTGGCTGAGGTACTCGACACAGTGCCTTAAAACGGGCGGAATGATCTCGCCGCCGTTGTGCTCCTTGATGAACGTCAGGCTGACGCCAAACTGCTGTGTCTCCAGAGGAGTCTTGCCGTTAACCCCAGAGGTGGTGCAGCTGGAGGACCCCCCTCCACCCTTGGAGGCGGCGGAAGAGGAACCAGTGTTCTTATTCGTTGTCTTGGCAACCAGCTGGGCATCATGCTCATGGACCGCCCCCGGAATACACAAGCCGTGTTGACTAATGTCGGCAAAGTCTTCTTCGTCTTGGAGGGGCGTGGTGGACGTGCCGGGGGAGTCGGGCTCGGAGGGGATGAACGGTGCGGCCGCCAGCTCTTCTTCAAAGTTTTCTTCAATGGTGCCGTCCGAGACGGGGGACTCGAGGTATTCGAACACGCGCACTTCTTCCTCCACACCTGCAAACCAGTCAGTAAGTGCATCAACAATCAATTAGCCCAATCGCAATGCTACAATCAACGTAACACACAACAGTTCAAGCAAAAACATAACAATAAATAAATAATAAACCACCAAACTAATCACAAGTGCATCTTGAGTTTATACCGCCATATTGCACCAGCAGCGGCAGTGCAGTGTGTGGACACTAACAACAATTAACTAACAATTGCTTTAACTGAAAACAACAACTCCCACGTTCGCATTTCACCACCAAAGCTCTAGCAAGGCATACAAAGAGTAGAGTAGAAAAGCTGCTACCTTACCAAGAATTAAAATAATTAAAGAATCAAGACAATTAAAATAAAGATAGGAGTATTTACAACTCTTACCACCCTCCTCCTTCATCCCCACCGGGGAGACAACAACACCCGCCTTCTGAGACACTGTTGAGGAGGGAGTTCCATACAAACTCGACGAGGTGGAACCTCCCCTTTCCCCACCACTGTTATTATTATCGCTAGCCGAAGAACTACTCCCCCTTTCCTTCTCCCCCTCCCCTTGCTGCTTAACAAGAGGAGGGCCTAGTGGAGGGGTACTCCAAACTTGTTCCCCTTCCTCCATCTTCACATTAATATGTAGCCAGCTAACCACCAAAATGTTTTAGTATTTTTCTACAGGTTTGTCAAACCTCTGGAGAGTGAGATGACGGGAGTGTTATTCGCTTGTTGCTGAAAAGTACGCCTCACTCGTCTGTTCAGACCATCGTGCTCAACAGTGAGCAGAGCTTCCAACTATCTTATCTCCATCCACTAATCTACTCATTTGTTTAATTTCCCTGACTACTCTGCTGGATGACTAATTCCAAAAATGACAAATACACACAGGCCAATGGCCATGCACTAAAAAGATGAGTTGCTTCTCTCTCGCTCTGCTCACCATCATCTCTGCCTCTGCACATACGCAAATGTAGCTACACATATCTAAAATATCCGCAGTAGCAGTAATTTTGCAGTTAGCCAGCTAATCTATATCCTAAAAGGAATTAGTAATCATAATTGTTGCTTTAAACCTTGAAAAATGACAAATATGACGTGCGTTTGGGTTTGATACTTTTTAACGGTCAACACTACCTGTTTGTACACATGCTCATCAGTCTATTGACACTAGTGAATGTTTGAACCGTTGTTAATTATTTGTTTAGTTACTATGCTAATACTCGTCTTGTTGACTTTACTATCGCTGCCTTGCCTGCTTCTCCGGATCTGTTTGCCTTTCTCTCCTCGGCTCATCATAAATTAACACAGCATTTTGACATTTAACTTTAAACGAAACGGGCAGCATAGCGTCTTCCTCTATTCACTCTCCCTAAACACTCTTATTCGACTAAATACTCTTACCCAACTCTGCCGATACATAATCAATTATTTTGGTTTTTAAATGCTGCAGCAAAGCAGTTAGCTAGACTATTTTTATCATCATTTTTTTACGATCACGGATATCCTCCAAATCCAAGAAATGGCAACGTTATCATTTCGCCCCTATCATTTCGCTTGAAATCTGTGTCGGTTTCATAGAAATTGAACGACACTTGGTCTTGGTACACACGTCATCAGAAGCCGTAAAGCGAATGACTAATGCAACACGTTAAATAACCACACAATAATAGCCTTGAAGAAGATAAGTAATAATTGATAAGTAAGCCCCTCTCTATGCATTCATTTGAATTGGGACTGTAGAGCGCTTTACATAATATTGTCAAAGAGTGGGAATAGAAGGGATAAAGGACCGCCACCACGACTGCCGCAACAATGGGACAGAAAAGTGAGACTAATGATGGTGCCAATAATGGATGTGACGCCGCTAAAAAGTAAAAACTCTTGTCATCTTTTAAAAGCCTATTTTTCACGCGTTACAAAATCCCACCATTACTCATTCACCACAAGAGAGAGAGATGCAGAAAGAGTGGATGAGATAATGGGACAAAAAACGACTTTTCTTCTCTTCATCGCGCTACATTGTTGCCACATCTCTGCGCATTGCCTCTCCATTCAGCGTCCTCATTCTTCAATATTTTTCGAGAGAAAAAATGAACGTGATCATTTGCGTGCTCTCGTGAGCAGAACAAGGAGGAGTAAAGACTCACCAAATTTCTTTTCTTGCACTCATTTTCACAGCGCGGCGTCAGCAACTGACGCTCTGGCGGTGGCGTCGTCGTCAAAGTACTAGCTTAATAAAAAAAGTAGGTCAGCAGCTAAAATAAAGGAATGGTGACTTGATTTCGTAACTTACAAAGGAAAAAAAGAAATTTCGAATGGGTTTACTTTTAAAGTGAAACTTTGTCTTAAAAACTTCCGGTTTTATATTCTAATCGCTATGGAGGGAATTAAGGAGGGATGGAGGAAATAGGGTTTAATGAGGGTGATCAAGCGAGGGAAATAATGGTTGGGATGAGGATGGGATCAGTGGCTTGATGGCTTCAAGCTTCAATATATCTCTGGTTAATGCCACATATCCTGTTAGAGATAGAGCAGAACAGAGAAGACGAGTCTTGCCTTTTAATGCCTCACTTTTAATAATAAACATGTCTACTTCTTGACAAGTAATTGCGTTGCGCTTTGAAAAAATCCCATTAACATGGCCTCGTAACGCTTGAATTAATGAAAATGGAGGAGAAAAAAAAATAATTGTGTGACTGCTGAGTGGGTCGAGAGGAAGAAGAGAAGCAAATGCGTTGATGAAAGAAAGTGATAAATGGAGAAGAGAAAAAGTGTCAAGACATTTAATTAAGTAAGAGAAAATAATGAATTTTGGGAGGGTGGGGGTGATGAAGTGTGGGTGGAGGTGAAGGTTACCGCTACCAGCACAACTGCTTGTAAACTGCCAATTTTAAAACAAAAAATCTACTAATTATTTACACAAAAAACAAACTGCACAAGAAATCAGTTAATTACTACACGTAAATCTACCCCGCAAAACAAACAAACAAACAACGATTTAGTTAAATGAAGCTTTTAAAATTGCAGTTTTGTTTTTCAGAAATAATTATTATTTTTTGGGTTGGATTTGTTTACCGGTGGATGCAACTTGCTCTAGTTCGGTGTCGTCAAACTCCAGATTGGGTTCATAGTCGTGATAGTCGCTTAAACTGGGGTAGGGATCCTCACCATCGCCTCCAATGCCCCCACCAATGCCTGACGGTCCTCCTGAGGTTCCTGAGGAGGTGTTTCCTCCACCGCCACCTCCCAGATTCATGTTTGCCGTCGACATTGCTGGCTCACACATCATTGTCGACGACGTCCAGCTCTGATGCACTTTGTAGTCTTATCTTTTCACTTTCACTTATGTCTCTGCTTCCCTGATAAGCACTAAAGCACTAATGGTGCTTATCATTGATCAGCTGTTGTTGTTTTCCTGCTAATACGCTTGGAAGATAAGATAAGCTATGTCAGTCACTCAACTTAATACTGTTTCCCTTTCACTTTTTGCACTCAACTGCCTTGTGAACAAATTGGAGACTCATTTCACTAATTATAGATAATCGAGTAATAACAAGTTACAATTAAGCGTTGCTCGGACGCAAATTACCATGGATAATCATAAAAATAGCGAAAGGATAAAAAAATCAGCAAGAGTACCAAAATATTGTACATTTTTTATCTGACTGGCCTACAAAAACGACAGAAGATCTAGATTAGCTGATTGTTGACGATGCAAAATAAACAGTTAACTAAATAATCAACTATTGATTATAAAAGTGGATTGTAAATGAGTATTATTAATTGTTGTTGTTTGTCAGTTTGTCTGAAACGGAATGTAAGGATTGAATGTACAGAGAAATCACAGCAGAGAGTAGTGCAAACTTGTCCCTATCATCTAAACAAATGTAATAACTTAACTGCTGTTGTTAACAGAATTAAAGATTAATCACTCAAATCATACACTAACAATAATTGCAATTAGCTTTAAATGCTCCTCCTACCCACCCAGCGCTCTAATTTCAACTCTAATTTAATGTTGTTTTAATGTTGCCAGAGAGAAGAAAGCAAAGGCGACTTGTCACACTCAAATAACATAGTTAACTTTTTGCACAATAACAGCCACTACAATTAACGTTACTTGTTCAACTTGTGGGGTTGCTCGGAGGAGTAGTAATAAGAATGATAAGAGTTTGTTGACGGTGTCTCCTCGGATCTCCTCCCCTCAGCTGACAAGAATGACGACGAAGCTGGCATTGTTGATTGAATCCCTGTTGCTCTGCTCACTGCACTCGCAATAATGACCACTGACTGTTTAAAGGAGTTGGATCCAGGCTAGGACTGCAGCAGCTCCTGCAAGGAAAGCACAAGACAAACAGATGACTGCTACAATCCTCAGAACAACAAATGCTCGGCCTATCATCAAAACATTAATAATTAAAATTGGTTGGGGTTATTATTATGCGCTTTATTTGACTAAGCTCCACTACCATCATAATTGGTGATCCTCGCGTTTTTGGGGATGAGTAAAGTGAAGCAAGTCTCCTCCACTCCACTGGATCACTCCACTCCTATTTCCGAGTGGTCTCCTCCAAAGTGGATGCTGCCCCCAAATATTTGAGGAGGCTAGAGAAAGAATGAGAGGGGAGTTAGTTTGGGAGAGCTGGTTGGCAGTGAGTCAGGTGGAGGAAGTGGATTAATAAAAGATAAGTGTGCAGAGCTACACTCTGTTCTGCAGCAGCACACTCTCCTCATCTGGTGTACACCTGAGAGGTAGCAGCAGCTTCAAACACAGCCATTATTACGTCAACGAGAGGCTCCTCATTATCAGCAGCCTATCTCCGCGTCATCCGCTCAGTTACAAGGCCAACCGAATCAAGAATGAAGATGCTCACTTGATCCACTCCCCCGCCCCATTCCCAAACCAACCAATTTTAAATAACTGCACACTTAGCATTCACACTATTAACATTTCAACAAAAGATGAATCCACCGAAAAGCCTAGGCAGAAGTAATAAAAATGTTGAAAAGAATGAATGATTTTTTGGTGCGGTCGAAAAATGTTTCGTCCTGACCACCATCCCCACCACCGAAACCAAATGACTCACTTCTATTTTTCCTCTTTCAACATTTTTTTGACCAGCAGAAGGATGATGACAATTATAAAAGTTAACTTACTTCAAAAATATGACTTCTCTTCGCTTCAAATTCACTATCATTCCTCTTGCTTTTTTCTTTCTGTAGAGCTGCGGTTCTGCGCCTCACAACACTCTCACCTTACCTCGCACAGGATTGAGCAGGAGCCTTCTAAGGGCCTTCACTCACAACACCACACACACATTTCCCATTTATCTCAAACTTGTTTAGTTTCAGGGGGAAAGGGAATTCCCGTGCTCACTGCTGGAAAAGTGAGCCAGAGGAGTTAAAGTGCGTGCTCAAGTTTAAATGGGCTTAAAGTAAGGCTGAGTGGAGGTGTTGGGAGTTGATTGGGACGAATGGAGCGTGAACAAGACATGTGTTCTGAGAGTGAGCTCATCCCCACATCATCCTCATTAATCCCTGGATGCTGAGAATGAGTCAGTTTGTGGACACTTTCCTCTCTCCTTCCACACAAGTGGAGGGACAGGAGTGGGATTTATTACAAGAATTGTGCTCAGAGCACTGATCAAAGTTGACTGCATACAATAAAGCACATCAGCCTTGTTTACTAGAAATTGCAGAGTAGTCTGCACTCTTATTATTGTAGGGAAAGAGATGAGAGGCGTCAATGCTGCTGTAGGATGGCTAACTGTCTGTCGCTCTCTCACCTTCTATCACCTCACGTTGCGTGCATCTTATAAAGGGCGCAGGGAGTCTGGAAATGATATGTGCATGCTTTACACAGAGGAATCTGATGATAGCTAATGTAATTAAAAGGATGAATCTGAATTGAATGGGATGCAGATGTGGAGATAGGAAATACTTGCATCTTGTGAGAAGATTATGGCTGCCAGAGCGCTACTTAGCTCTCCCGTTTCATGACTGAAAAAATAGCTTGAACATCATCAAATCATCGCAGCAAAACTTGTGTGTTTTTAGCTCTACTTATATTTCGCTTTTTAGTAGGCCGTTATTATTGCGTTCTTGCTGCCTCCTTCGCAGCACAGCTACCTACTACACAAGCAGCCACACTAAAGCCTCTACAAAGGCGTTGTTGCTCAAGACTACTCCACAAGCAAGGGTGAGTGTTCAACTGACTCCTCCGCCAATAAAGCTAGCACAGCAGAGCAAGTTTGTGTGCTGAGTTGCGAGAGTCACCTCTGCTCCATCTTTGTCTCTTTGCAGCCAGCCTCTCTCTGCCTTCTGCTTCTCTGCCAACAATCAACAAGAATGAGCCTACTCACAGCCCAACAACCCTATTTTTACTCCACATTCTGCCAAAAATATGATGCACCGCTTTTTGCTCCCAGCCACCTCACAGGATCGCATGATAATCAGCCATAATCATTAATCATGACGCTAAGAAGGAAAAATAGAGAATCGTGTCAGGAGTCTACCTGCTTGCCCTACAATGGTCTTGTACGATGCTGGCTTCTGCAACAATCTTGCGGTTTTTTTCCTTCATCTAGTTGAGGGGATGAAGGCTAATTGTAATCGCATCTTGTTGATTGCTGATGGGGTTGAGCTTAGGTAGGATTCATTAGTGAGGAAAGCCGTTATAATAATAGGGATGATGCTGATGAGGGGCAAGGCTTTGTGCGTGCCTTCCTTTTCAGGTGCGTGAGGAAACGCTCGAGACAGACAGACAGGAGCCTGAAATGCACACCAAATGCATGCAGTGACGTATCACGTATCTCTCCAGTAGATATTTAGGTTTCTAGTTTGGTGTAAATGAAGGAAAGACGCCTGTGCCTCTTGGTGTGGTGGTTGGCGTCTTCTATGTCAAGCGAAAGGAGTGAGAACGATCATTCCCTACACTGCTTCATTCTTAATCCCACGCGATGGCAGTGTTCTGAAATTATGGACACATTTGTTTGCTTTTACTAACAAGCCAAGGGCAACGTGCAACGGTAAAATAACAGCTAACCCAAACACCAGATACTGTTAGTGGTTAGATAACTTATAGCCACACTTGCAAAGGCGATCCGGTTATAACCAGAAATTCATGATTAAAAAAGGGGTTTCAGTAGTAGTCTACCCATTTTTACTTAAGTTATCTAACCACTAACAGTAATTAGTTAAAAACAATCTTGCTTCATTTCCTGCAGTACAACTATAAAATCAGCTTGCTTTTCTTGGCATGGCTTTTCAATGATGACTATTTTTAAATTCTACCACATACTCAGTTGAAAGTAAATGACTTAATACTTATATTTAATCTAGATAAGATAAGATTATCTATAATCTTGTTTGCCTAGGTTTAATTAAGCTCTACGATTAATTGTCAACTCAATTAAATTAAGCTACCAGTTTAGTCTACTCTTTTCTTCGCTTTATCAAGTCTCAACAAAAAGTCTCAAAGCCTTTCCTTCTGCCCACGTCTCTGCACTCACAAGGAACCGCATTATTCTCCACCCACCAACTCAACTGCATGTTGATCACATGTAAATACATTGGGTAAAAAGTAGTTGTTAGTCGAGGTGGTGCTCGGGTTGCGCAGCCTGCTGTTGTGAAGGGTTCCTATTTTCTGCTTCTCCTCTGATCTGAGATCCCACCTACTCAACTAATCTCCTCTTCTTCTCAAATCTAAACCTCCTCACCACTGTCACCACTTTAAATTACTCAAGTCAAAGTCAGCTCCAGTTGCATTTAGTCTTCTGTTCCGTGTTTCAAGAAAGTGCAACGCTTTTCGCATTAATTTACTTACGTTACGTAAGTTACGTAACATGAAAAGGCAGAAAAAGGTTAACTTTGAACTATTCACTATTTAGCCTGATGTGTCAGCGGTAGAGTAAAGACTCTTTTAGTTTTCAAGTGGAACTAATTAAAATTAAATGACAGAGTTGATTGGTTACTGTTGTGATTGCTGATTGTTTGTTTTTTGATTTTGATTCTGCTCGCGTGTACGATAACCATAGAATATGAGGAGCCTAACAAGGATAACGACAGGAGGCCGGTAACAGCTTATACTAAACTCAATTAAGTGCTGGTATTATTGCTTCTGTGGAATGAATGCCGTGTTTTATGGCCTTAATCACTTTTGTTTGTAGGCGTACGGCCACAGTCACGACACCATTTACTACCGGCGTTTTTACGACAACTGGTTGGAGGATCAGAAGGAGATGCTCCGCAACCCGAATCCGGTGGCGTCCATCTTCCCCGAAGACGATAACATGATTGATTATTGCGAGGGCACCGGAGTCTTTGCAAGTTTTCAGTGGTTCTTCTTATGCCACGAGGAGGCCTACCAACTGGCAAAGTTACGAAGAGGATTCTGTGCCGAGGGCTAAAAACTGCAACGACTTTAAATGGTTAAAGTAGAGGTGATCGAGGTTAAACATGCCTACTAATCCAACTAATTGGGTGTAGTATTTATCATCTCATCTTTTTGTGAGGTCTCTCTAGCCCTTTCATTTACCATCACTGGAATGATCTCATCGCTTTTTTATTCAGATTCTCACTCCCACTCTATTTATATTGTTTATTGAATTGTAAAACTTATAATCAGTCCTTTTGAAAAACCTTAATTACAGAAAAACATAATATGTGGTTGGTTATAGTCAAAGTAATTTTCATATTATTGTTTTGTGAAATGAATGTTGTGTAATTTGAAAAGCTGAAACAAATATCAGTTGTCAAACTAATTAACTTTGGTCTTGTCAGTTAAATAATTACTTTTATTACGTCTGCAATAAATTGTACTGCTTGCATGGCTGCATATCATATTATTGTGTACATTCCAGATCCATATTCCTGCTACATACCTACGTCGTTTCACTTTTGTACACACAAAATGTGTGTTTTCTAAGGGGGACGTGAGAATTTCTTAAATTTATGGCTACAATCCCCCTGGGGCTTTTATTAAAATTACCCACGAGTTAGTTATAGCACCTTGTTAGTGATGTCATCTCTGCTGTAGAGAAAGCTTCACGTCAAAGGCTAAAATTTAAGAAAT
>JAHZMV010006586.1:0-14940 GCA_027743765.1 Coecobrya sp. COE2
AGTGTTTAAAGGTGACAAAGAAAAAACGTGGTTGTTTTTCAAAAATGAGGGCTATAAGTGTAGTACTATCAACGGATGGATAAAAAAAGCTGCTGCATCCGGTAGACGTAAGGGCATTGTGCAGAGTGGTCGAGTTCCCAAAATAATGACGAAAACAAGAAAGCCACCGTGAAACGCTTGTACGAGCGCCGATCCTCAACTTCCACGCGAGAAGCGGCCCAGAAACTGAAAATTAAAGAAGGAACTTTGACGGAGATTAAAGTTCGTAAACTGGGGATTCGAGCTAGAACCATCAAGAGCACCTCCAAGCTAACCAGTTCTCAGAAAACGTCCTTGAAGGACCGGATCCCATTGCTGCACAAGAATTTGCTACGGAAAGTCGTCATCATGGACAACGAGACGTACGTCATCCAGGATCCCTCCCAAATCCCGGGAAGGCAATTTTTTCATGCTTCGGACCCTAAACTAGTTGCTGCACAAGAGAAAATCAAAGGGAGATCCAAGTTTCCTAAGAAACTGTTAGTTTAGCAGGCGGTGGACCAAAATGGGAACGTCAGCAGACCTTACATTAGTCATGGCACCCTGAACGCAAAAACGTATCTGTAGAAGTGTGCAAGGGCAATTTTAATTCCCTTCATTCTGGAGCACCATAATTCAAACCAATTAGTATTCTGGCCGGATCTAGCATCCATTCATTACCAAAAAGATGTAGCGGAATTTTTACAACAAAAAATGTCGTTTGTGGAAAAGCATGAGAATCCTCCTAACGTCCCGCACCTTCGACCTATCGAAAAGTTCTGGGCACTATGCAAAAGAGAATTTAATGACGAAAAGGATGAGCCCACAACCATTCGCCAGTTCCGTAACCGATGGGAGAAAATTTCAACCATAATTGCCATGACATCCGGTGAAAGCCTCATGTGAAACATTAAGAAAAAGATTAACAATGACCTTCAGAACGGTCCTCATTCCTCTCTCTTTGCTAAGTCTTAAAGCTTTTTTAAAGGGCTACAAAACTGCTATAACACTTTTTGTAAGCATTGCTTTTGCTTCAAATAAATTGAATTTCTAAATTGATCACGAGTCATCCCGTCTATGCTGTATATTGATTAACGATGAAATGAAATTACTTGATTTTTTTCCTTTGTTCATTTTGCAATGAAAAGGTATTCATAATCCGTTGAATTTATATATAATTTCATGTATTTTTTTCTTTTTTTTCTATTTAATTTTTATAAGCAGGTCTTAAAAACTTTCTCAAATCTGCCCAATGTAAAAACAAATAAATAAGTATTTCCTGTTTTTCAAAAATGAATTTCTTTTAAAAAAAATTCTAGTCTTCTAAATATGTGAAAACCTCTTTTTAAACTTTAAAAAATAACTTATTTTTCCTGCTCAAATTTAAACAATTTTACTAACTGAAATTCATCAAGGAAATTCAAAATTCAGAGGTAGATAGCAAAAATTGTAACTATGTCTGCATTTGTTCAAATATCCAACAAAAGAGATTTTTTCTGCGATCAATACACGTGTTGTCCAATCGATTACATTTTGACTGCCCAAATGTCCTCTACTTTACCTCTATTCGAAACAAAAAGTCGCAACAGTACCACACCCGACCACCAAGCAACTCATGTGTATGTCATTGCAACTTCAAATTTTCCTCATCTTAGCCACCCAATTAGTCTTGTGATTTTAATTAGAACTTTAATCATTTTCATAATTTAGGTCACCAAGCTATTTCAATCCTTCAAAATGAAAGAATATACAAGAAAGTCTAAAACTTACGTTACACCCTGGACGAAAAGAAGTCTTCAGCTGTACAAATATATTTATTATATATTTCCTCCTTTCGTACTCGACGTGAGGCTAGCAAAGAAATATTATCAAGGGCAAAACTACGTAAATATAATTCGAGTAAATTTTCAGAAAGTAGACTGGAAAATTATACCCACCACACTAATCCTTCTCGTGATTATGATAGCAGATTTTTTTGTGACAGAAGCTGTAATTGAACATTTTCTAGGCATGGGGAAAATAAGAATGAACCTAATTCAGCTAGCCGTTTCATTAGCATTCACCAACTGCGTCAAAACTGTGTCTGTTATGGTATTAACAATTTTATTTGAGAGTGAGTTTGTTGACACACTTGATAGCTTTCTGTCAAACAAAATAAATTTTACGTTTGTTATTCCAAAGAAAGTAACGGTAGACCCTGGTGGAATGCTACTATTTTATTACTTTTCTTGTCTACTTGTTCTCTGGAGTCCGGTACCATTGCTGCTCTGGTTTTTTGAGTTTCTGCCAGGTCATCAAATCTTAAACGAGTTTTTTCTTGGGGATCCACACTATCACAGTTTTAGCACGGTTATAATTGCCAGCCTGTTTATTTTAGCTATCATCGCAATTGTATGTTACTTTGGTGCTAAAATATTTAGCCTTGCACTTTTAATTGTGATTTCGTTCACATCTTGTACGACGGCATATCTTAAAACGCTAACACGCCGGAATGGTTATTTGAGCGAAGGAGAAATATTTCGTTACTTTTTGTATTTGAGAATAGTTTATAAAATTGGAAAACGTTGCGTTGGTCGCTTTGCACTAATACTGGTTATATTTGGCCAGACCATTATTACACAGATTGTTTGGTTTGTTATACATTGCTTTAGTACTTTCCCGGAATTTCTAGTTATTACTTTTATATGTGCGTTTATTGGCGGGTTGGCCATTTCTGTTCATAATTTTGATATAGCGGCTTCAATTAAATTGCTTTCGGACGAGCTGCTAAATAGAAAGCGGAAACAGTTTAAAAATAGCGGGGGTAAGTATTGGTATTTGAAATGGAGGGCACAACAATCAGTGTGGATTCAATGTGGGGATAAATTCACCTTCACAAAGGATTCGGTGATGGCATATTTAGATCTATTGACGGATAATATTATAAATGCTGTATTGTTAGTATAGTTTTCTAAAAGTCAATTAAAAACGCAATTTTGCTGTCACACGAGAAAAATATAAGCAATAAAATGCCTTTTACTTAATTCATTATTTCTGTTTACATGACTTAAATTTTTAAACTTTATTAAATTTTTAATTTATTCATCAAATTAGATTGTCGATTTTGTTTCATATGTTTCATATATAAATAGATTGAAATAATTACCTCACCTCTACATTAATTAGAGAAATAAAAAACGGTCAATTTTTAAAACATTTTTGGTCAAGTCAACATAATTGTTATTCCAATAAAATTAACGAGAGCCCTTAAGAGTACACAAAGCTCTAAAGGTTCCCCTGTACAGGGCCTTCATATAAGTCAGTAGTGATGTTCTCTTGTACGCAAAATGATTCTTGTAACTTATCCGTATTGGCCGGCAACTCTTTGCAAATTTTGTCATTAGCTTTCTCTCTCTCATATTACCCCAATGATATTCCTTCCAAGATTTTATAGTTTTCCGTGAAAACATGCTCATTTGACCACTGACATGCAAAACCAGAAACCAAGCTGATTGAGCCAAAATTGAAACCGAAATTAATACCAGTTTTGAAGTCTGATCCATCCACTGCCATTGTCGTATCAGGGTTACATTTGCAAACAAAGCCAAATGCAATGTCAGCATGTGTGCTGGAATTAAAAGTATTCCGATGATATCCAGAAAATGTTTCATGAACAGCTCAGAAGCTCGATATTCCGTTCTGATAATATCCGAAGTTCGAAGGATATCCCAAGTTTCATAAGAATTCGGACTTAAACCCAAACGAAATTCTTTGAAGATTAGAGGCAAATATTGAGATTTAAGTTCCAGGGTAAGATTGTTATAAAAACAGAACGTAAACTGAACTTTTATATAAACCAATAAAACCACAAATCCATACGTAAAATATGCTGCAAACCTAAAATAATGTGGAATTTTTCCTGAACGGTATATGTGGTAGGTTGGATAGGCGTGGTCATCCGGATAAAAAATGTAATGACAAAAGAAAAGGACAGAGGCACCGACCGAAGACAATATATTAAGGAGGATTGTATGATCCCAAAGATGAGTCGCCTTTTTGCAATGTGGGTTGTCCTCATCTCTCAGGTAATTTAGAGCTAGTCTGTCTGTATGACGTTTCATACTGTTTAGAAGATTCATCAATTGGCTACGTTGAGTTAAAATGGGATACATATCCCACTCATGAAGTGTGATAGCGAGAAAGAACAGAAATGGATAGTACAAATTTCTGAAATTTTCTTCGCCCAAAAGCTGGACGCGAACTAGTTCGATCCCAATGTACAAATAATGGAATAAACAGATGAAGGATGAAACTAGGAAACGGGAGTGAGCTTTTGTATCTGGAATGTACTTTTTTAAAACAGGATCCCAAACAAAAGGGAGTACTCCAAAGTAGTAACTGATTTTTGATTGAATTTGGATCAGTCTAAACTGAAACTCGCTACGTGGATACATAATGGTATTTCACTGAACAGTTTAAATAATACGATGTTAGCACCGGAACGCTATTTGACCACTCCCAGAAATAAGTTAATATTGCGGTCAACTTTTTAATACAGCCTGGTACGATAATAAATTGATGAAATACGAAATGGAATTTAAGAAAATATTTTCTACAAATTAGTTTCAAATTTTCCAAAGCGAATATTGCAGCATGGTCATATAATATAAAATTTTTTAATCCTTGTCATTTTAAATTGTCAATTTTCTCGAAAAGTTTTTACAGCAGTAGTAATGATGTTTTCCGCTGACGACGAAAATATAGCTTTCCTATCTTTGTGCGACGTATGAAGTAACTTTGGAAAACTAAGCACAGGTATAAAAATATAATAAATTTCTATTTTGTATAGTATATGGTTGCATTGTCCAAATTAAATTTTTCCAAAAGAATATTCTACAGGCAAAAGCAAAGTAGTAGGTAAGTATAATAGGCATGATCATATTGGTACGAACATTCTGTATTACGTTAACCTGTATTTAAGACATGGTCTTTCCAAAATGCTTGCTGTTAGTAGCAGAAGTAAATGCTGAAATTCTTGATTCTGAAATTAGAAAAGTTTGTTGCTAGAAATCAATACCCTTTCGAATTTTCTTGAAGCCAGACCTATTATACGTAACTTTCTTTTCGTGCAATTTACTTTTCAGAATGCATAGATGGCAATAACTTATAAGCTCCAGCGTATTGTGGAATGACACTAGGAAACACCTTGGGGATTTGAATAACATTGTTTGACTATCAATTTTAATTATTGTCGATGCGCAAGCAATAAGTTGGTATTTTACACAAAAATGACAACTATTTTGATTGATGACTTATGGCATTTTATTATAGTACCTTTTGAGATTCTTTCAAAACAGTATGCAGTACAAAATTGCAGGTGAAATTGCATTTATTTTTCATAAATATTTTCTATTTACAGAAAATTGCATAGCGTCCCATGGAGAATTAAAGGAAACGTTGCAGCTAACAATAATTAGAACCATATTGGAATCACTCACCCACCCTGCCACTCATTATGGCAAAACCCTTCATGAAACTATCACGCATTTCACTCGTGACTTTAAAATTAGCTTGCCAGTAGAAATATTCCTGCGAAACTAGTCCTATCCCAAGTTGCGAACAGCTACCGATATTCAGTTTTGAAGCTTACGTGAGAACAAAATGGCAATAACGTTGCAGTTTTATTTGGTGGTGCTATAATATGACGCAGTTTGTTAAACTTTTCAGTTTTTAAATGTTTGACACGCCGTGTCATGATGTAATCATCTAACGCGCTAAAAACTGTAAAAATTATGCAAAATCATAGAAGTGAGTAAAATTCAACTTGTCAATTTCTACCTAACGGTTACATGGCATATATTTCGTACAAGTAGTGGAAAAGTTGAAAACTTTCTCTAAATATTTGGTTTAATTTTGCCTTTGTTCCTATCTCAATTATTATTCTAGACATTTCTAGTCAGACAAGCAACGAACTTATCTTCCATTTATTAGATGGCATTGGGTTTATCAAATTTGAATAACTTCTAGTTAGCGCTTTTAGACTTATGCTCGTAGTTGAATTTTATATACAACAATATAATGTCACGGCTAGGGTTTCTGACATTTTATGTATTTTTTTCCAAAACGTGGAGAAGAAATTAAAACCATATGCAAGCAAACATCGATGTGAATTGTAATTAAAATTTAAATCTACTCATATAATTTTCAGTTTTTACATAGTTTGTGTATATTGCTATAAATTATATTTTTGGAAAGAAGTTCTACCTTTGTAGCTAGCACAGATTTTAAAATTTTTAAATGAACCCATCATGGATTTTATTTGTAGTTGCATGCTCTAACCCAGTAAGGAAATAATAACCAGTTGAACTAGTTACATAAAATCAAATGGTGTAAATAAGAAACTGTAATAATTGTAATCTCTGATTTTTAGCTTTTCTTTGATTGCCATAAAAAATATTTTTATACGTAATTTCATGTAATATTTTTTAAAATTTTTTATTCAAAAGTATTAAAGGTATTGCGAAATATTCCTGAAAACTTGGATATGTATTGCCGAAAATTCTTTAAATAATTAAATAGTTTTAAAGATGAAAACGGAATACTGCCCTACTTTTATATATGAATAAATAAAAATCTTGTGGAGTGGGTATCGTTAAAGTTGACGGACCCCCGTAGAATATTTATCTCACCGATTTCCAAGAAATTATCCGGAACGCCAGATATTGTTAGAAACCAAATATCAAAATAGCCCACGTAAATCCACATTTTTTAAATCCCCCAATTGTTTGCCCGTAAAGGTTCCTTAGATATTTTTCTTGTTGCACCTTGCAACACCAAACCAAAACCGTATTTAAAACTCGAGTTAGTGCCGATCGTAGACATTTATATCAGAATTCTAAATCATTTTCATTTTTTTTCAAACTGTATAAAATTAAAAAATTGTCACAGGAACTTATTTAACACTAAAGGATATACACTATTTTGAAAGGGCACACTAGAATAATTGTCCGGAGCCCTGTGGCTGCCCACATAGGAAGGGCGGTGGACTTGAAGCAGTGTTTATTAGCGGTCTTGGTGAAGCACCAATTTATGCTGGCAATTTGTTGAAAATCGGTAACATAAAAATTTTGGGGGGATTAGTCAGCATTAAAAATGCTCATTACAAAATCGATCATATATACATACATGCTTTGAAATATCCAACAAACCAAAAACTTTAGATACCATTTTCTGCGATCAATATGCCTAATGCCCACGCCATAATATTCCAATATATACCAATATATATCCAATACCCATATTCCAAAAAAAGTCGCCTAGTAACATAACCACACCCTAAAACTCTATACTTCTAGGCGTGCATATCATTAGAATTTTCCAAGTTTCTGAACAAGCTAATCTATTTCGCAAATAAGAACCGAAGCGTCTTGGCTTAATTTGACTAACAAATCTCACTATAGGCATTTTGTTGGTTATTGTTGTGTTGTTGCTATACTCGTCGTATCTATTGTTATTTTCAAATTTCGAAATTTGAGTCACAATTCTGTAAGTTGTCCATTTGTCAACTGTCCACTGTCTATAATGAGGGAACAACAAATCAAGTCCAAAACTTACATCACACCATGGATGAAAAGAAGTCTTCAGCTTTACAAATATATTTACTATATATTTCCACCTCTCGTCATGGACGTCAAGCTAGAAAAGAAATATGCTCAAGGGCAAAACTACGTGAATATAATTCGCGTAAAGTTTCAGAAAATAAACTGGAAAATTATTGTCACCATACTAATCCTCCTTGTGATGATGATAACAGATATGTTTGTGACACTAGCTGTAATAAAAAATTTTCTTGGTCTGGGAAAAATAAAAATGGACATGATACAGTTAGCAGTTTCGTTATCCATCATCATCGGCGTAAAAACAGTGCTTTGTATGTTATTTGCCTTTTTAAGTGATAGCGAGTTTGTTAGCGCCCTTGACAAATTTCTGTCAAATGATATAAACTTCACATTTGTTATGTCAAGGAAAGTATCAGCAGACCCTGGCGGAATTCTGCTTTTCTACTACTTTTGTGGTGTACTATTTTTGTGGAGTCCAGTACCACTGTTGCTATGGTTTTTTGAGTTTGTTCCCGGTCACTTAATTTTGAACGAGTTTTTTCTTGGAGATCCACATTACCATAATTGTATCACGGTTATATATTCCAGCATTTTTGTTCTGGTAGTTAGCATGATTGTTTGTCACTTTGCAGCTAAAATATTCAGTATTGGAATTTTAATCGTGATTTCATTCACAACTTGTACTGCAGCATATCTGGAAACAATTAAACGACGCGGTGTTCATTTAAGTGAGCAAGACATATTTAGTTACTTTTTATATTTAAGGATAGTTTATAAAATAGGAAGCCGATGTGTTGGACGTTTTGCTCTAATTCTGGTTGTATTTGGTCAGCTCATTCTTACTCAGACCACTTGGTTTTTTATCCGTGGCTCTAGTATTTTTCCAGTATTTCTGCTAATTGTTTTTGCAGGTATGTTTTTTGGTGGATTGGCAATTTCGGTTCACAATTTTAATATAGCGGCTTCAATTAAACTAATTTCTGACGCCCTTTTAAGGACAAAATGGATTCGGTTTAAAGCAAGCCGTATGAAGTATTGGTATTTAAAATGGAGAGGTCAACAATCAGTGATGATTAGATGTGGTGATCGATTCACCTTCACGAGAGATGCGGTAATGATTTATTTGGATCTTTTGTCCACCAATATGACAAATGCTGTATTGTTGCTGTAATTTTGAGTAACCAGCAAGCATATATCATGGTATAGTAAATTATAGGCATCCTTGGCTAAATAGGTAATGAAAACGAGAATAATTGTAAAGAAACAATTTTTAGTGTATGTAAACGATTTAAGTTAATTAAAACAAAAATAAACACATTACATAATTGACCTGAGTTTACAGAAAACCTCATGTAATTCCCAAATACGCGTGTTATTATACATGTTTTTGCATAAAAATGTTCTTTTTGGTTAGGTTTACTTCGTACAGCATATATTAGCTTGCATACAAGTCCATCAAACTTTCTCCGTGGTACACAGTTATGAATTTACGTGAATTTATTTTAACTTTTACCCTTCGAAGAAAATATTGCCATATTTAAATAATTTTTACTCAAATAACATAAAAGACATAGTGAGAAAAGAAACTATTTTTTTGGGGGCGCTGCCGTTGTTGCGGAAGGGGATCCATCACAAAACTACTGCAACTCGATCCTTTGGTCATCTCTGCAGGTGGGCTCAAATTGGCTGTTTTATCGTAAACCTTGAACGTCGTTAAAAAAGTTACATAAATACTATAATACACACAAAATCATTTTTGTACAAATTATCTAAGAGAATTTTAATTTGTTGTTCCCATGGTTTTTCCTAGACGCATGCTGATAGCAGAAGAAGTAAAAAGCTGGTGAGAAGAAATCTGTCAATTGCATTTCCCTTGTTAAATCTCAAATTAGAAATACTAATTATTGCTAGTCGATACGCTTCTTATTTTCTGGTTCTGGTTCTGGTTCTGGTTACCAAACGACCAAACCAATTATTCTTACCTTTCCGTTCGTCCAATTTACCTTTCGGATTGTATGGATTATACTTTGTTGCAATATATATTAGAGCGGCATTAGAAATAATCATTGCCAGTTATCCAACAACATAAATTCCACCTAATAGTTTTATCCAAGAAAGTTATACTGCGTAGTTCTCTTCATGCAATTCGTCAAACAATTCCTATTACATGTATTCTTGAAGCACAAGCAACAAATTCACTCTTACATAAAAATGACAACTAATTTGATAAATTACATGTGACATTTTCTTGCAGTCCAATTTGAAACTATTACAAGTAGCAATAAAATCCAATGTACCCATAAATATTGCATTTGTCCTTGAATATAAATTTGCTTAATTTTTTTTACTTTTTCGCTTTACATATTGTAATTTGAAAGTTTTCTATTAAAATAGTATACACTCCTTTATAATTATATGCCTTGATTGTCATCCAAATTGTGTAAAAGGTACTATATTACCCTGGTAGTTCCATGTTTCGAACAAAATTGCAAATTGCATTTGTCTGCTTTTCACAAGTACCTTCACTACAAATTACATGAAGTCGTGATGAATTAAATGAAAAATTGCAGGTGGTAATAAGTACAACTTTGTTGTAATTACTCACTCACTGGCTCACTCATTCAGCCACTCAATATTTTACCTAGTCAAATCATTGCCACTATTTCCAAAGGTAACTCGCACTTCACTCGTGACATTTATTTAATTGGACTTGCCTGTTGGTAACTCCAAAGAAACTTTCATTTCTTGCAAGAATGGCAGACAATGCGGGCAACGCAGCCCGTTGTGGGTTTCAAACCATTTGCTGTTATTGTTGTTACACAGGTTTAATACCTTATCGTTGGGATTATTCTAGAAAGCAGTTAGCTCCTGGCTTAGAATTACATAAATTTATGTTCTGCGTTCATAAATACACAACATTTATATATTTTGTTTATATGTGGTTTCGTTTGGTGCAAGTTTATTTGCAAGGGGAATTTTCGCTTTTGTCCGGATTATGGGCCGTGTCAAATGTTTCAACGAGTGCCGGATTTCTGACCATAGATTATTATAAGGATGATGTGATGCATGTGGCAAACAGGTTGCTGGCCAATACATATCTGGGCGGGGATAAATCTCATATTGAGCAAGGTTAGCATAGTATTTAATTTTTAAAACATATCAGTTATTTTTGGGGCAATCTGAAACACTGTATTTTTCATAAGGCGCTAAGACTATACTAAAGGAAAAATCTCGCATTCAAGCTGAACTGAAGAAAATAGAAACGGAGGACGGGAAAATGATGAGAAACCACATGTATTTTAACTTGTGGCTGCTTTACACCAATCCGGAAGTGCATGGCCTCATAGTTTACCAGAATCCTTGCGCCATCAATTTCGTCAGCAGCCTTGTGTTTCCTTGCAAGTCCGCATTTGATCGTCCCGTGACCATCTGGGAGCAGCTTCCATTTCTCATTTTTGAGGCTTACGTGACAACAAAATGGCAACTGCTTTGCAGCTTCATGTGGTGCTGTATTTTTCTTGGTTTTGGGGCAATTGGTACAGAATTGAAAAGGATTGAGAAAGTAAAGTTGGCAGAGGGAAAGTGGGATATGGTGTTGGTTCATTTAAGAAAATGTGAGTTGGCTGTAAAATTTATTAATAAGACCTTCAGAATATTTTTGATTGCCTTGCCCGCAGTGGGAGTTTTTGTGGTGGCAATGCTGCTATATGGAACGATTAGATTGTGGAGGAATGACCCGCAAAGTAATGTCATGTTTCCGTTGTGTGCTATGCGGTGTGGATTTGAGGAATTGACGCCGTTAGCGATGGCTGGAAGTCTGCATGACTTGAGTGTAGATGTTCTAGAAAGGTGGAAGCAAATTGGCATGAAATATTTCAAAGAAATGAATATTCACTCGAGAAAGTCGTTGAGAGCTATGCAAAAATCTTGTAGAAAATTGCAATGCACTAGTGGATCATTGTTTGCATTTGAAAGCAGCATTGTGTTGGTTACGGTGGATAACTGTTTTCAAATGACTGTGAATCTTTTGGTTTCATTCCCTAACATGTAGGGATTTTTCTTCGGAGTTGGACTTCAACCAAGGCAACAAATTTACTGTTGCGCACAATTGGCATGTTGATATTTATTGAGCTAAGAGTGCAATTAGAGTATAATAAACTATAGTCTCAAAATTAGTGTCCGCTTACTAAACGGTTTTAAATATCAACAAAGCATGTAATTGTCCAATTTTAGATTGCGAGGTGCTTCAAAACGAATCATAAAATAAATAAATAATAATCCAATCTGAGCAACAGCTTTAAGTCCAAAACGCATTTTCTTCAACTAATTACTTTAATTTAAGGCTGTCTTTGTTAGGTAATCTAATTTTGACAGTTCAAGGTACAAGTTTTAAATCTCGAGCAGATTTTAATTAATGGCGAGCGAGTTATTCAAAAATTATTTTCCATTACGGTATACTAAGACGCCATCATTTTTCCATTACAGAATTTTTTATGCCTAATTCCAAATTATTATTTTGTACTTGTACTCTATGGACAATACAATGTCTATTCTAAACAAATAGACTTATTTCGGGGTATTGTTGCTACAATAATGTCATTGTGAATGTATTTATTGTAGTTTGGCCGTTTATACACTGCATCATTTTCAATATGGTTATATTAAATGCTCCGCTTTGAAGTTGTGATAAGAATGAGAGTGAATATGAATAACATGATGTTTTGGTGGGTTGAACGTCAAATGTCAAATGCATGGAAATCATTCAAACATACCGTCTGATAAGTATTAATATACATACCAGTAAACATGAATTTTTTATTAAGTTTAAATTATTTACTTGTCCTCTCTGTCCGAATCAATCACCGATAAAATATTTATCACATTTAAAACAATCAAGGTAAAAGATAAGCAATTAATGCGTAGTGGTAACGCCTTAAAATATTTTATACATGTATTATTAAAAATGCAAAAAATAGTAGCCATAAAAATTATTATAAAATATTGCGAGAAATATTTATATAAATACTAATATGTGAAAAATATTTTTGGCTATGATTTATATTTGATCCGTCTAACGTAAATCCTGCAAGCCTGTTTAATAAAATCAATAATGACAGCTTCCAGCTTGACAAGTGGATAAGCCGCGTAGCCCAGAATATCCAGTAATGTGAAACAAGGAATTCCAAGAAACATAGCTACACTATATATAATCCTGCCAATCCATTCAGTCCAGTTGGATGGTATCCATGGCACTGACAGAACGGTTTGCTCTATCATTATTCTAACCTGCTGCTGTGTCCTATTCCGTTTCAAGGTCAGTCCAGGAATTAGCTCAGGATCTATAGCTTCCTCGGTGCGTTCCAGATCCATAGCACAACCGCAAATCGTACCAGCAAATATCATACCAAATTCCTGGAATCTTTCCCGTTCTCTACAATACCAGGCATCGCTTTCTTCCGTAGTGTCATTTTCACAATGAGTGACCACCAATAAAACGGGAACTTGATTCCCACAAAATGTTCTTACAAAATAGTCGTAATTTTTTCTTGAGGCTGCAGTAATCCTACCTTTTTGCATGACATATATAATCAAAGAAATTCCTTCCAATTTTATAGTCATTGCAAATTTGGCGAGCTCTGAGAGTGCTTCAGTGGCACCGTTTTCAAAAGCATTGTTATAGCTAATTGTGTCAATCAGGTTATAGTTTTTGAAACGATGTTTTTCAATAGTAAACGTGGCTCCTGTAGTGTTGTCGGAAATTGTGGTTACGCTTTTCCCAACAACTAGATTTATTAGAGAACTTTTTCCCACGCCTAAAATTGAATACAATTAACATAAATTAAATTTTTAAAATTAACTTGTGAAAGTGATTTATTGACTATTTAGTTTAAGATTTATACACTTACCGCTCTCCCCAATAACTAGAATATTCTTCATTTTGAAACCTTGTTTCTCTAGAAAATAATAAATACTCAACCAAAACGAAAATGTTTTTGAAACTGTGTGTGAAGTAATTTCCTTCTACGGTACTATTTTTGTGCACATGCGATATTTGAAGTTCCTCGTACGAATGAAATAAAAATATACATTTTGTTATGATCACCATAATAAACAACAAAGCTTTTGAGTTAATGATTGATATGATTTGATTAGCAAATCTGGAAACGTTTGTGTGTTGCAGACTGCATTTGTCGTCTCAATAACAATATTAAATTAACGTGATGCTGATTTGTAACAGATAACAAGTATTCAATAAATTTATCGGCAAGTTGTAAAACTACATGCACGGCACGGGTAATTGACATGAATTGTTTTACTTCAGTGCGTTTGTACTCACATATTTTTTGAGTTATTATGATTAGATATAATTAATATTTACATTATCTGTACAATTGAAAACGTTTTAAACTTGAATATTGGTAATGTAAGTGTATTGCAAATTGAGTTTATGATGTTGCATGGCTTCAAAATTAAATTAAAGGTTATCTAAACGTACAAATTATACGAAGGAACATATTGGGGTATTTTTATATTATTTACCAAGGTCACACGTGAAATCATAATAATCACAATGACTATAAATTTCATTGACTATTTCTTGGAGACATTATAATGCGCATGCTCCAAGGGTAGTGCTGTAACTAGCAAATAACGGAAATGTGTATTTTAAAATTTGACAATGAAGGTAGATATAGTAACAAAATTGTGAGTGATGATGATTTTATTTAAGGCATAAAATTTAATTAGAAATTTGCACATATTCATATTTATGTTCATTAGTTTTAATTAAACTTGGATTAGATTATCCTTAATGTATTCCCAATTTACTGAAGTTCAAATATAATAAGGAGCTGTTTGGTTGCAATGACCCTTTAATCAAGTAAAGTACCAACTACATGCCTTCGCCAGGTGCCGGCGGCCTCCAAAATCCTGAAGCTGCTGCTAAAATCAATGGAACAATACTGGCTCCTAGGCTACCTCCCATCATCGTTACACTTACAAGTATCTGGGCTATTGGTATTCCTAAACATACAAGAGCAGTGAAAACAGTGACAATCCATTTCTTCCAATCTGACGGTTTCCATGGAGTTACTAAAGCAAACTCATGTATCATTGATCTAATTTGCTGTTGTGTTCTATTTCGTTTGGTTTTTAGGATTGGAGCCATGTCTTCGTCGAGGTCGGGATTGTCAAGATCCAATGTGCAACCACATACGGTCCCAGCAAAATTCATTCCATGCTTCTCAAAATTTTCTTGCTCCGAGGTAAACCAATTGGTTTAGGTAGACTCATTTTCACAATGAGTGACAATAAGCAAAACGGG
>JAHZMV010006587.1:0-20445 GCA_027743765.1 Coecobrya sp. COE2
AGCCCTCCAAGAGACTTTCATGTCGTTGTCGTCATCTCTCTTTCTCGAGCAAACCAAACCATCATGATGCATGCATCCTCCATCATTCATGGACATATTGCTCCTTTCCATCACACACAACTCACTCACATTGCTTTTTTACTATTTATTTAGGTATTTCTCATGTCTACTTTCTCATTTTTTCATGAGAAGGGAGATTCATTTCATAACTTTATTTTTCCCTTATCTTTTCACCTATAGTATGTTGCAAAGTATACATAGGGCTCATACGACCACGCTTCCGTCATACATTTACATCGTCTTCATCATGATCATCATCTTGAATAAGCACATATTATTATTTGCTTTTTAGGTATAATATTTACCATACATTGCCACATTCCTATGAGAATACCTTTTATACTTTTAAAATAAAGTAAGCATCTTGCGTCAATTTTCATGTGTAGAAGCATGCAAACAAGCAAACTCTCTTGAATAAAAGACTGTACGACTTTTCCCGGGGCAAATGCTAACCCAGTCGTTCATTTCTCTTGAAAAATACATTTATTTCTAGCTTGTTCTCGTATTTCTTTTCATCCAAAAACTCACGACGTAACACAAGGAATAACGTTCTCCCTTTCTCTGAGCAAATATAAGGTTCTCCGGAGAGAATAGTGCAGTGCACAAGCGGATATGCTCTTTCATGGTATATCTCATTTTTAAAATTGAATCAGTAATGTCAAAGTATCACCCTGAGCTTATATACGTAAATGTAGTTTTACGTGATGTATAGTTTAATATGCACCCATATTAAATATGTATGCATGTAAATAGGTGGAAAAAAGATCAAGTTATTTGCAGCAGCAACTACAGTGGCATTTCATTTTTCATGGAGGAAACTCCGAAATAACCCGAGAAAGTATAACTAGTTGTGTTTGTATCTGTGTATCTGTTTGTTGTACTTTTTGAAAGTTTAAAGAGTTTAAATGTGCACCATATTTTTTCTGAAATAAAACAGCGCTTCATTTTCCCCTACTTCTCATCATCATGATCATCACTCAAAACGAGTAAAAATACATATAATACGCCTCCACACAATAATGCACATTCCCATTTGGAGCAACCATATTTTCATAAATGACTGTTAACTTTCTAGGCTCTTAAAAAGTTTATGGTTTTGTGTGTCTCCCATTATGTCTGTGCTAAGTAGCAGTTGCACTCCACAAAAGTGTACTTAACAAGGTTTGGGGAGGAGCCGGAGGGAGAAAATTACAATATTTTTTTCTCTTTTCCCATTTTTTCAAGCAGTTGTAAAAGTAGATACTCTAAATTGTTGGGCATTTTTGTATGTGTGAGTATGGAAAATGGGATTTTAGAGTAAAAATGACTCAATTATTTCCTACGACCATCATTACCATCATCATCGTTAGCATGTGTAGCAGTTCGTTTTACTTGTTCCTTTCGCTTATTTGAAAATTTAATATTGTGAATGAATAAATAGGCATTTTGATGAAATCATTTTTCTCTTTCTACGGCATACCTCTCTTTCTCCACTTTTTCACTCCTTATTGGCTACTGTGAACTACTACTTGACAGAAAAGTTGTGAGATAGACTGTAGAGAATAAATCAAATAAGAGGTAATGAAGTAAGAAAACCTGAATATATTTCTTCTACACAATTCATCAAACTAAATGCACTGCTGCCGCTGCTTCAAAGTACGAAATTAAATTACGGACAATTTCTCTTTAGAAAACTTTTATGTATATTTTCTGCTTGGTGTGTATTATTGAATCAAGAGGATTTTCCCTCATTGTCAGCAGCTCTTCCACACGCGCCAACCATACAGAATTACGGAACTACCCTCACGTTCTATTTTAAAACAACTGTCATTTTCTACTATGGTTCCGGCTTCCTATCGGTGGCGGTGAGGAAGGGAAAAGACTCGAATATATTTTTTGGCAACCGCTTAGCAAATTTTTTCCCGTGATAATTAGCTTTAAAACAGGATCTGTCTACACGTTTTCTCGGTGTTTTCAATCTGGAAGAGAACAAAATATTAGTTAATTAGACGAGCTGCATGGTAGTAATTGGAAAAGGTTTCCTGCACAAGAGGAAAGATAGATGCGTTGCGTATGCTTGTGCGTGCTCGTAATATTTGTGGCTTTGCAAAGCTTTCCTTGCAACAGGAATTTGAGCATGAGAATGTAAAATTGTAAATCCGATTGTGACTCTATGGCAGTCTGATTTAGAAGAGATTAGAAGTCTTAAATTCTAGTAGTAGATGCATGTATAAAAACGAATATTATTTCACATGAGTATTAAACTTTTAATAGTCAGCATGCTTTTTGAAGAAGAGGGTGGGAGGGAACACATCCACCCATACGTATTGATTTTTTACAGTTAAATACCGGAAGCACAGTTCATCAAGCAAACATTCAAGTTGAAACAGTCAAAGGCGGAAAAAATAATAAAAAAGAACAAAAACAAAAGGAGCGACACATGTCGCTATCGTGTCAGTCACTGTGCTTCCATATAAAATAGTGGCATATAGAAAATGATATCATACACTATTCGGATCTATCCTCTTATCTGCCAAACTGCTGCCCGCCCGCAACAATTTCTTGACGACGAAGAGACGTTGAGTGCATAGCACACATGCTAACACATAATTGGGCGGAGGTAAAGAGATTTGAAGAAAAAACGCCTGAAAATATAAGTCTACTGTCATAAGACATACTACACTGTCATCATCGCCACTCTGTGAAGAATCTCCAAGAAACCAAGTAAAAGTGTAGATATTCCCTTAAAACCACTCATGAGAGAAAGACAGACAGAAAAGATAAAAGGTCGTTTTCTACTTTACATATAATTTCTTCACAAGACAAATCTTGATTCGTGCTTAGACATAACTAGGCGTAAAAAAGCAGAGAGAAAATCATATTGTGTAAAAGTGCACTAGTAATGTTCACTGCTCATCTCACAGTCACTTACTTATAGTTAGTATTTGCCCAGCTCTTCTTGTCGTGCGTGCCTCCACTCCAATTCTTCTATCCCTTCGCACACATCTTCTATTGCCGCAGCAAAGAACATGCTTTTAAAATATTGTTGGTGTAAAGGAGAGAGAGAGAAGAAAAAAGTTTTAAGAAAAAATGCTACCGAACTACTACCACTGCGACATGCATATTATTATTTCCTTTTTTCTTGTTAGATTTTTAGCTAAAGAGGGAGATGAGATCCTGTAAAGTTATTGCTCTGTCTTTCGTTACTTCTGCCACGACTCCTTTCGCTCATACTTTTAATGTTTATGCTTGTATTCTCTCTCTGCTTCACCCTTTTTTCCTCCAGTTTTTTTCTTCCAAAAGTATTAATGGTAGCAGCGGCAGTAGCCAAAAATAAACTGTGGGTGGATCAGATTGACTTCCACTTTATTCCTTTTCAGTGGAAAAAAACTTGCTGTTGTTGTTGCTCCTGAAGATTTTTCAACTTTTTAATGCTGTTAGCTTATATATATCTATTATAGTTTATATTATCAGAGAGCAAGAGTCTTATTTTACATTTTTTAGATATATGCATCCTTGCGTAGAAATTTCATTTCACGCATTTTAAAACTAAAAACTCCACTTCCAGATCTTTATGTCGTTTAGAATAAGGAATAACTCCTGTACTGTAAATATTCTTATGGAGGGGACGTTAAGGAGGGAAAAGAAGGCAAAAAGATGACTTTCCACCTCACTTCCACTTATTAAGGCATCGATGTTGGATATGTAGATATATTATTATTATGCATGCATATTTGCCCTTTCACAAGATACATGAAAACATACTGCCATAATAAAGTAAAATATTATGCTCATGATATGCCAACAAAACTAACACACATATGCATAAAAATATATTGTGATAAGTGCGTCATTTCTCGAAGGGAAAAAGAAATGCACTTGACGTTATGCAGCTTTTAAATGTACACAAGTTACAACAAACGAATATACATAATATGAAGAGCATAAGCAGCAGAAACAAAAAATGAACAACTTCACTTCGGAGAACACGATGATGCATTTTTCCCGTGAAAACAAGTACACATAACTCAAATATACACATGTACTTCCCTGAGCGGCGTCTCATGGTAAAGTACATCTAAAGTGGCTATATTATGGTCATAAAAGTGGAAGTGAATAAAGGATCTTCTAAAGGACAGGCGTGTTTCTTCTGCGCCCATCTAATATGCATGCTTATAAAGTATAATAACGTATGCACTAGGTACATTTCTGCTCAGAAGTCCAGAAACAGTACTTCTCTTTTTTTCACGCTACCGATTTTTTATACAATTTTGTTCATGTTGCATACTATAAGATGCAGATTAGCGGGCTAGGACAGATAGCTACTCAAGTGTATTTTTTTCTTGACGATGATGAAGTTCAGTAGAATGGGTTGTAGTTCATGCATGCAGCAACAGCAAAAAAATATTTTAACGTTGTGCATATTGTAAGTGAGGAAGACAAGTATGGTATTATTATTATCAGTTTCAGAAAGAGACTGCAGAGACTTTGCTTTGCATATTATTAAAACTTTTTTCTTCCTTTTTTGTACACACAATGTTTACAGCAACGTTGTAGGCAACGTATGTATCCATTTTTCTCGACGGCTCTACTTGTCGGCTTTAATCTTTGTTTTGCTTAACTTCAGCTTTCAAAGACTGACTGTCTGCTTTTGTTTAAAGGTTACAGCTACTTTTGAATGTGCATTCTTTATCACATTGTCAGATTGTCTTTGTACAAAAATTTGGTTTGTCAGTTCGTTGACATTAGGCAAAAAGATAATCAATTAACCTTACAAACTGCAGATCAAATTGAACCACAAATATACGGATGCTTAATTGGTTCAGATGACTGGGACAAGTACATTTTTATGTGCATATTCTCCATCGTGAACAACAAAAAAAACATACGACCATAATTCGAATAATTAACTTTATACTAATGAGGAATATGTATACTTTTTATACATAATTTTGAAGCTAGTTTAAAGAATCGCAGAAAAATCCATTATGTCGGTATTGTCAGTGTTATGCATGTATTCCACTTTTCCAACTTTTGGCGGTACAACGGTTTTATTAGTTCTACCGTTCATCATCGTCATCATCACTCCCCTCACTAGTCCTTCCATAGAATTTTTAAAACAAAGATGGCCTTTTGTCAACGGGATAACGACTCACTTGTCCGATGAAAAGGTTGACCAAAACAGCAAGGAGATGATTAATGGGAAATGACTCGTTACAAATGTTATTTCTAAGTACTTTTGTGTTCCGCAGTGCGTCCTGATGAAAGGACAACATTGTGATTCACATTTTTCTAGCAATGAATAAACTTCATTCTTTTCCATAAATGGGACCAAGCTGTGAATCAAATTACAAAAAGTGACCACTAACAATTATCGCTACTATTCATCTTTTTTTCCTAGAACGCATATAACCTTCAACGAGAACAGTAGGTAGCATTCATCATCTGCGTAGCTGCGTGGGTGTTTTCCTTCGTATGTGAGAAGGAATACATATCCAGAGGAGAAGAGCGGCAACGGAAATAACGCGCGCTCTACATGTTGTCGTTAAAGCAGTGTCAAAAAGTCAAAAGAACGATGCAGAAACACCCTCACAAGACTCACAAGTACACTTTAATTTTCACATGACATGATAAATTCTTCCTTCAACTTTCAAATCTGCACCCATTCACAACTGACACTGACTGAAAGTGCCCTATATTTTTAATTCCCTTGACAGAATCTTGTCTTGAGTCATTCATCATACCATGTGTACATCATAAAAGCTTGGCAAAAATCTGGAGCAAAAGAGAAGCGGTTCCATTTATATTCAAAATCATGTCGTGCTCTGGAAATATTATTGCATGGTCGCGTTTTCAAAGAAGCTGCATTCTTTTTCGTATACGCGGATTTTTAGAGGTATTTTCAATGTAACTAGTTTGTGTGCTTGTCTGTTGAAAAAAAACAGTAAACAAGAATTTGGATGAGGAAGACAGCTCACACACATACACATAACGTATTAAGATTTATTCATCTAAACATTTCATATTCTCTTTCTGTTTGTGACTCTGTGTGTGTCCTACATTCTTGAATTTTGCGTCGGGGAAGTTGGGATTTCAGTTTCTTCTTACTACTTACACCTAACTGTAACTATAAAAATTTATATACGCCATTTCTACAGTGCGTGAATGAACTCCAAGTACCTATACACAAAAACATGAATACATTTTTACGGCAGTTCAAAAGCCCTTACTACGAGTAGTGTTGTTTGTTTAAATATTTTTATGATTTTCCTTCACCAACAACCAAATTTAAAACTCTTGTTCTGGTTTTTGGTTCTGTTCTTATGTCCTTTTCTGCAAATACCGTTGCGTTGCAGGCTTGTCCTTGTCTTGTTTCTCTTTACAAAAACCAGAAAATCATTTTTGAAATCAGAGGAATTAAACGAAACTACATACATATTGCCCCAAGTCTGGACAACAAGTCGTAAAGTGTAAAAACAAAAAAGCAAAACTCTGTTTTCTCTTGTTTTACCATAAAAACTCTTTTTGAGGGACTGCTCTCCGGAGAGCAGATGGACTGTAGAGAATGTACAGACATAAGTATATGCTTATTTATAAGCATTCTTCAGTGACCATATTTACAGAGAAAAACAAAACGAAAAACCTTCTGCCACCGTATAATCATGTGTCTTGAAGTAATTCTGGATGAAATATTGAACTGTCAGCGGGCGAGTGGAAACTGCCGGTCTGCATTTCATATTGAGTGAGGTCTTGTTTTGCACCATTGATTTTTCTAACATGACTGCTACATGTATATACATATATTCATAGAGTGTGTAAACTGAAAGGTTGATTTTAGCTGTCTTTGGTATGAATGTTCAATCTGGAAACATTTTTCTCATAGAATTGTAAATCTACCCCACAGTGCGTACCCGTATGCTATTATGGCTTTCAAAACACAGCATAGAGCATCCAAACAAACTTGCCAGTTTCAAAAGATGATAACCATGCACATGCATGAGCGCCCAAAGACGATAACAATCTGTTTGGTGTCTGCTTGCCCGTATCATTTCCATAAAGTAGCTAATTGAATTTAACCATAAATCAAAACAACAACAAGGACCAGAAATGCAAGGGTAAGTTTTCCTTCGTCCACTATATTTTATTCCAAGGACAACATCTCACCGACATGTCTCATCACGTACATTTGCAGATATATTTATTCCAGTAGAATTTTCATTTTCTGAAAAGTTCACATCTTTGCTATACAAATGTTTTTGTTGTGACTGAAACAGTTTGCACGTTCCAGGAAACTTTCACCTAATCTGTTCAAAGGAAAATATGGAACAAGGTCAAAATAAATAAAAAAACACGTTTCTTGTTTGCTGTAATCAAAACTGCTTTTATTACTTTATGTTATACTAAAGTTGATATCGTCTCTCGCTGTTTTGTTTTCACTCCCATGTCAGTGGATACCATAAAGTAAGTGTAGAATTCATGGTAAAATTCAAAGAGGAAATAAAGCACGATCAAAAGGCTTCTCATTTCATCATATCAAATCTATTGTCTGCATTCGCAATTTCCTTTTCTCAATTACTTGTTTTTGCCTTTCATGATATTTCATGGAGGTGTTCTATATAATATTATATACGGCTTTGTCTATGGAGTATGCATAGGGTGAGCGATGGATGCAGACAACCTGTAGTCAGAATGGAGAAAATACGACAGGTAAAAAAAATTCGCTCTTGCAAAAAGTACTACAGTACTTCTATATTCTGGTCCTGTACAACAAGAGTAGTATAGATAGTTTCCCTTGCGTGTTCTGGAAATAGGTCTACTTTTACTTTGAACCGACGCCTAAAGATAAAGATATATGATTATAAAATCCTGTTACTTGAGGAGACTCATTTCCTTGTAATTGAAGTGGAACGAATGATGCAGACATTCATTACATGTCGTCGTTCATCTCTAATCTCTCCGACATGTCAAGTGCTTAATAGAATCTGCGTTCATTAATCAACAGTCATTCTCATTCGTGAGAAGTGCTCTGTGCATATAACTATACAGATAAAATATAAGATAAAATAATATACAGGAATTATATTATAGTAACATATAAAAAGAGAAATTATCTTATGGCCCATTTCAATTCGCCAAACTTTCAATCAAAGCGAAAACTTTCTCCCCTAACCGTAATCATGTTCGTAATTTAAATCACTACACTAGAATGAGTTTAATTTTCTCTTATTAACATGTTCAAAGTTTGTAACAAGCTGTCTATTATTTTTCCAGCTGTCATTTAATTAGTAGCGTGTATCATAATTCATAAGGAAAGTTACGTTAGGATAATCAGGCATCTTACATGTACGCAATTCGCACTGTCAAGTATGGGAATTACAATTCACGATATTGTCAGAATGACATTTCATTAGTTCTTTCTTTAACTCAAATACGATTAAATATACAGGAACAATCTAGATTTTTCAAGATATTATGTCTATGAAGTTCAGAAGAAGAAGAATAATAATTGGTATATCATAATCACCAAAAAACTATGCATTTAAATAAAAACAAGTTACTGAGTTATTCCTGGAAATAAACAACAACAACAACAGATTTGTTGACGAACCCCTCTTAATATAATTGCATGCGTGTTATTTATTGTAGCTACTCAATTTGTTACCCACGCATGTAAATATAAACATATAAGGTATCCGACACCTAACTATAAATCAAATTATTGCCTGATCCTGATATAATTATTATTTTTATATGATTATTTATTTGACTACTGTATTCATTTTCTAGAAAAACTTGGTAGTTGGATACACTAAACTTTGTTAACTGTTGTCGTTGAGAACACAATTATTGATGATAGGCAGTGATTGGATTGTGAGTTTCAGTTTCTCTTTCTCTACGCATTCATTCCACTTCAACTCAAGTACAGCCATCCATTCAACATGAAATGAATTCTCAACAATATACTCAACTAACTTCAACTCAAAACAAACTTCACTTTTAAAAGGTCGAATTCAAATGGAATCGATAGATAATATACCTACCGTTCATCATACCTATAGTTCCTTTTGTCCTTCAGTAACATCAATGTGTTCGCCGTATCTACTGCGTTCACGTCTAAACTGGAACACAGCTTGGTAAACCAAACCGCATATGAAAATCTTTTCTTTACACACTGTTAACCACTGTGCATTGAAGTCATTAACGGGTTTTATACGCAATGTAATGAAATGTAAATGTGTAGGTATCTAAAATATGACATTTTACTTTATATTCATAAACGGAATTCTTGATTAGTTCGATCGAACTTGTTTGTAAATCAACGACATTTACAAGCACAGCTCAGCTAGAGGTAAAGTAAAAGTAGAGAAAGAATAAGTTATAACAATGCATGCAAGGGTTATACATGATCATTGATTGCGAGTTGGTAAAGTGCTGCCTTTGTAGATAATATATTCATTTGTAACCTTGTTTTCTCGCCATGCAACTGTGTAATAGGAAGTTTTGACAAGGCGTGAACCAAATTTAAAAAATCTTGGATCGAGAAACAAGCTAGATGATGTCACTTCATTTCCTTAATTTCTAGTCGTGTCTAATTCAATCCTATTGAAAAGTTATACAATTAAATGTACATGAATCGAAACTTGAAGACAATGTGTTTAATGCAGTGTAATTGATTAACAAAACAACTATTCAATTCTTTCATTACCTAATTACAAAATTGTAGATTTCTGTTCATAGTTGTTGTATAGGTAGTCGCAGTAGTACGTAAATGTAATTAAGCATCAAGTAGGATATTTGCATATACGATATAAATTAGCAGCCTTAAATCAACTTGAGTCTTTTCCCTATACTACATAAAAAGCAATTAGTATGCATTATTAATGAAAAAGGGGAAAATCCTATACTTTTGCTACTAGCGTTTAATGACTGTAATGCGTTCCACAGAGAGCACCGACATTATCGTCAAAACGTCAAGAATGGAGTACAGCCAGGAGCATGGCGGCAGATAAATAGAAGAGTGTAACACCACGGCTAAAATAAAGATCAAGATCACTCATTAAAATTGCATGCAAGAGTAACTGCTTGCAGATATGTACGTGTTGCGTAATATACTGATTTCATTTGCACTAATGTAAAATGCTCACAAAAGACTAATCTTTAAATAAAGTTGAGAGCGGATGACATAATGGCAAGGATGTGGAGTGTGTGTGTGAGTGCGAGGCGGTATCTGGTAAGTAATAAAATGAAGTCTTTATCTCTTTTCTTTCACTCACTCATGTTCATTAATATGATGCATTGCTGCACACGAATATAATGACATGCGTAGTAAACTTGAACTAATAAATGGATTCATAAAGACGTTGTATAAACTAGAATTCCCGTTTGCGTATTTAGGCATATACGCTAACCTAATGTATTGTTTAAAGTCAAATTGAAACATAAAAGGGACAAGTAAATAAGGTTTTACGGAACGTTTCCCACTTTGAAGGACCATTTGGTGTATAGGGTTATTATATTGAAAAACTTCTACTTATTTGCTTTCAAGCCTTTAATGAATTTAATGAAACAACGAACAGATTTTAATGTCTTGCATGTGCGTATTCCAATGTAGCATTTTTCCGGGAAACTTTTATCTGCCGAACTAGAAAAATGAAGGAAAAGAAAAAGGAAGTTTAATCTCACATCAGAGCCCTAAACTTGAGAGCGTGTATATTCAAGTTTATGGAAATTGTAGCAGATGATGTTAATAATGATAAAGCAGATACTATTGATGCATTTGTATACCATTTGAGAAGAGAAATACGGCGAAAATTAAAATTGAGTCTAGCAGTACTATTAAGCAGTAGCAACAATTTTGTGTTCGTATAGCTCAGCAACTTGTGAAGCGAAAGTAAATTTTGCAGAAGCTAATAATTTTTTTGCTTTCACGGAAACAGAACTAGACACTGTGTTTCAATTCTCCGAAACGTAAATATGTACAAAAGGATGCAGACAAGCTTTTGAAGAGTCTCGCTACTTTCCCTGTTGATTTGATTTTCCTTGAATTTTACTTTGCTGTAAATTCAAGAAAAACTATTTGATACATTTTAGTGTAGGTATGTTATAAATTTGGCAGAATTGGTAAATATATTTTATAACAATTCAGCTTGCTGAAAAGAGAAAGTTTATTTGTAAAACGCTTCATCTCTTTAAAATGTTTGCTTCCAATCTGTTTCATAATCACGTTGTAAGGTTTTAAGCAGCATGATACGTATGGTATAAGTTGGTAAATTTGTATCGTTTTTAATGCACGTGTTGTCACCTGTAATCATTATACTCATCACAATTTTAGCCTGTAAGTACACTTGTATCACATATGCACATGACATGATCATCACCTGCACCAACAGCAGATCAATTTCATTCCTTTTGCTGTCTACCATCTTCCTAGTTGCTACATATGTAGTATTGTACCATAGCGTGTGAGTTTTCTCTTTCATAGTTTTTTATGTTGGACTTTGAGAGTAGGTATATACTTACAACTTTAGGATCGTGCCACACGCAATCGAATTATTATTATTATTTTCTCTGCTAGAGATAGAAACTAACACATCCTATGTGTCAGTTTTTTCCAGACATCTTTGATACTTTGCAATTCCGCTGTCAGTCAGTTTCACGTCTAGAATTGGATTTCGTCGAGTGTGCTGACTGACAGTACTAGTGGAATTAGTAGCGGCAGTGAGGAAAAAGGAGAAAGTTATCCTACAACTAGCATCTGAACGGTTCAAACTGGCTCTCAAACGAATCCAAGAGACCGACAGGCGGGCAGGCACGGCGAGATAGAAGAGGAAAGGGGTACAATGTACACACTATCATACTTGAACCAACAAAAACGCTTTCAATGAGATGCATGGGAAACTAACAAACAGAACTGTTTAGGCAAACTTCTTTGTGTGGGTTCAATGCTTGCTTTGCTTGTACAGCAAAGCAAATAATATGCTAAAATGAGAGCGGGGGAAGGGAAAACAGAGGGAGCGGAAGCACAAGGTGTCAAATAGATTTTTGGTCAAGTTTACTATACCATGAAATGCATAAGCTTTCCCGTTTTAATATGGTGTTCGGTGCTGTTGTTGTGTTCCTGTCATTCTTGTTACCGAATCTGTACCATGTATCATTCTTCAGTAGATCAGACGAAAAGGGCAATAACAGTGGAAATATTATACAGCCATTCTGGAATGTCAACATTGCATCGGATCCATCCATCCCGAAAAAAAGGTTTTCATTGGGATTTTATTTTCGTAATCCGTACAATTGCGTATCAATATATATTCCAAGAAGCTTGATAAGCACTCTGATCAAAGGGAATTCAATCCGATTTACTCCCTCATACCCGCATGCAGTAATCTCCTTTTGTATTTGGAGACAGATACGAGTAAAATCTGCTTTTTCTGGATGATGCGATGCACTCCTACTGCTGCTGTATACACTACAGTAAACGAAGTAATGAAATCCTTTGAAGATTGCAATAATACGATGCTATCTGTATGTGCAGACGTAACTTTTTTCAAGTTCTATCCCTGCATCGTCAATCTATTGTTACTCGTGTGTGGTTGGTGTACGACAAAACCCAACTAACCAGTGTTGTTGTCACATGCTTTCATGAAATAATTTTGTATGCATGCATATTGATGTTCTTTGTGACTTGGCAATTGCATGCAAGAAGATAGTAAACGGACGTGTGCGTGTAGGAACATGATTATGCCCTGTCGTAGCTTCTGTAAAAAATGTGAGATGATGATCAGGTAGCAGGTACTATTCCGCTTCTTGGCAAGGTAAAGGAAAATGAAATGGCGCACTGTGAAAGCTGAAAAATGCTATTCGATTTAGAAGCGGAAGAAAGGAAACGATCAACTTCAGATTGGAAATGAGAAAGGTGGTGGTGATGGCGTTGGCGGCACGTCGAGGGTATGCGAAGAATACCAGATTTCCGCCGCTGAAGTTGATGCATGCATGCACATATGTACAAGGTTTTCCAGGTGACAGCAGGAAATGTGCTCCATGCTTTTCAAGAGAAAAGGTAGATTTTTTATTGTATACAAGCTTATAAAGATATGCTTTCCGTTTTTCACCCAAGTGAATAAAGTGCGTGTATATGTGTAATATGTACTTTTATTACTTATATCCGTGTATACTGCTTTTGCACGTGAAAATTGCCTTTACTATTTCATTAAAGTATTCCTGAAATCAAATTTGTGGATTTTTTGAAAATACTATCCAATTTACGAAGATTTCAAAATATCTCAAAGCAAGCTTCATACGGTCGCATCATATTTATATGTCCGCGTACACACATGTTGAGCATAAAAGGAAAAGGAAGTGGTTACAGAGTGGGGAAAGCTATGGGGAAAAGCTTGATAAGTAAACCATCAAACTTCCTCTCTGCACACAACAGTGTACGTTTACTCGATTACTAGAACGCATCTTTGTATATTTGTGTAGAATGAAAGCATGGTAATTTAATACGATGCTGTTGCTTATGCACTGCTACACACGTTTCTTTTTACATTTCACATTTTGTGGTGATGGTACTACATTCAGCACTCATACCTTGCCTTCTCAGCTTTTCCTACCTGCACCTTATTGACTGGTTGACTGAAGTGTCTCATTAAGCTGATTACTGAGGCATAATTAAGGAACAAGAAAAGGAAAATTGAGTTGAGGATTTTCTCTCCCTGAATATAATAATGCCTGCTTGCTTTCAGAAAAGGAAATTTTGTTGATGGTGGTTGGTGATGGTGCAATTTTCCTGGTGGCACTTTTTTGTTTAGGAGCCAAAGCAAGTTTCAAGAAACGAAAGGATGAGTTTCAATGTGGTTGGGTTCTAGGAAAAAATCTAGTTTTCTCTTTTCACTGACTATGATAATGTTATTATAATCATTGGTTGTTTGTGCCTTTCGGGTATGTATACAAAAAAGATCGCATGGAAGATAGAAGAGGCACACGTTTTTGTAGGGGCAACGTGATCTCACGTCTATCGTCACCAGAAGCTGCAGCAGTAGGCAGTTCAATGACTGGGTAATTTATGATTTCATGAAGGAAGGAAGCTTTAGAAAAATATTTTCCCCAAGGAAGATGTTCACTTTTAGTTAAGCTGAGTCAGTTTACTTGGGTTTCGCCAGTGACTGTGGGTGAGTGAATGATGAAATGAAAGCAAAATGTGACATGGGTTGTTTTCCCACCACCACCACCGCTACTGTGAGATGTGATATTGTGATGATACTTTGCTTGTTTTATCCGCAGATGCGTGTGTTTTTCTTGTAGCATTCAAGACAAAAAGGAAAGTCGTCGTACAAAGAATGAATGGAGCATCCACGCGCCTCCGAAACAAGACAAGCCTGAAGACAATAATAATCCCTCTGGTCATTTTTCCATTCCCTTTTTTCCTTTTCTTCATTTCCTTCTTCCCTGAATTGGGAAACTACGGTTATTTACTGGTCACAGGGACAGGGAGAGGAACTGTATGAAAAATCTCATCTAGATTTCCTGCGTGTTAAACTGTAATGATATGGCCATGTCTTGCTTACCACTTTGCTATTGTCGTTGTCGGATATTGCGCTTTTGCTGTTCAACCAACAAACGATTCACATTATTATCATGGTTTGGTATATGGTCTGATCTTCCTGAGAGTTTCATTCCCTTCTTTTCTTTTTTTCTGCTCATTGCCAAGAAAGAATGAGAAAAAATATAGATTGGTATTCCTTACATTTTGTCTGCGGTCCAACTAAGAAAATGGATATTTATTCTGGAGCTAAATACCTACACCCACGTCGCAGCAGTGTTTATGGAAAATAGGGAGGAAAAAGCCAAACAAAAAGTGAACTTGTCGGCTGCAATGTCATCACTACATCATATATAATAATATCCTTCTTACGCGACGACGGCGGTGGTGATACTGGTGTCATGTCAGTAACGGTTATGGTGTTCTCCATTAAAAATCAAAAGCAGGGACGCTTCCAAAAATAACAGAAAAAGAAACCGAGAAGTAGCTAGTGTCTAATTCTTGTCATTCAGAATTCAGAATACACGTGCTGTTTCCAAGAAAGTGTAGACGTGATTGCTGTGCTGGTGATGTGTTTGAATGTGGGAGGGCTTGTGGTAGTGACATTGCCATTGAAGTCAAAATTGATATGCTTGTTGGAATAGAAAAAGATCAAAAGTAAAGAATAACAGTCATTGAATGCATTAACACGTCATATGTAACAGTCTAGACATGAAAAAACTGGTAAATATACATAAATTTGCTGCTATCACTTGTAAAACTCATATCGTTATTGTAATTAAAAGCTTTTGTTTGAAGAATAATTTTTACAAAAGAATTTACTAATTTAGTTTTGATACCTAATGCACATTTTGTAAGTTATATCAATAAATATTACATAAAATAGCTAATGTTACTGTCACTGTGCTAATCTGTATGTGTAGTCAAAGACGTTAGCGCTATATAAGCAACTTATTATGCAAGCTCGTTAACTTTATTCGGTAATTTCTGTAGCGTAAAATGGATGAATAAAAGACTAATGAAGTCCTTTTCTTTCAGGAAGTACGCAGCATTCAGTCAGGCAGAAATATTTTTTCCTAATTTGTACAAATAAAAATTCCATCTTTCTCGTTCCATGTCATGCTCAACATTTTTCTATCTTCTTAAGTAATTTGACGAAACAACCAATGTCAACAAGGAAAATTTGGCTTATACTTATATTTGAGATTGCATACTCACATACGTAAAGACACAGTATGTGCATATTATATGTTTTCAATAAAAAACTCAGATTATTATCCCCACTCATGTATACGTCCGGATCTAGGCCCGTTGCTCCCCGTCCCATTTGCTCCCCAGGGTCATTTTGCTCCCCATCCACTTTGCCCCCTGCGTATTTTGCTCCACATCCTCTTTGCCACCTGCGTATTTTGCTCCCCATCCACTTTGCCCCATAAAATGTTTTCTCCCCTACAGTTTCCCCCAGTCACATACTTATGCTGTGGGGTAAGCAATATGAGTAACCTATTCCAGATCGTTTATGTTAGAGAAATTTTCATGTGGGTATACATAATATTTTGATATAAAAACTGGATCTTTCACCGTCTTTTGACGTAATTTTAATTTCACATACACTGATGAGCTGACATGTTTTGTACAGTTGTAAACCGACAAAGGTTAAGCTGTGGTATATCAAAAATATTTCTAGCAAAAATTAGAGAACTTTGGATTAGGTCAAAATAGTACAAAGCGTTACAGAAGTTTTATTGTGCTGTTTTAAATACAGGTATTGTTCCGAGCCATTTCAAATTACCTTACAATATGGGGATTTAAAATTCTCTCCATTTACTTTAGCATAGGCTTCGCAGCTTTTAGGCCTACTGTGACTTACAATCACATAGTACAATTCTATCTCTTATAAGGTGAGTTTACGTTGCTCGGACCAATATGAATCTATTGAAAAACACATTTTATATGTTTAATTTTTCATAATAACACAACGGTGTAGAAACTTTGCACTAGCGATTTGCACATTTAAATTACTTGATTAGGGGTGATTGAAATTTGGATGTAGCTGCATATCTTTGCAAAATTTGCCCTCATAATATTGAAAACTAAAGGCTGCAGAGCGCTCCAACTTTTTTGAATTTTCGAATACTCATTTGCGCATATCTGCTGATGGGAAGAGATTGAAAATGGGGAAGTAAGAGGATAATGTTTGTTCCATAGTTGTCGGTATTACTTTGATGTATCTAATATGTGACACACAAATCAGAAATCTATAAAATATAGTGAAACTCCTCGTCGAAACAAGGAATAGTGTCTCGTAAACGATCTAGATTAGATTTTTCATGTTTGCCAACTTGCCCAACAGTATAAGTATGTGACTGGGGGAAACTGTAGGGGAGAAAACATTTTATGGGGCAAAGTGGATGAGGAGCAAAATACGCAGGGGGCAAAGAGGATGGGGAGCAAAATACGCAGGGGGTAAAGTGGACGGGGAGCAAAATGCACGGGGAGCAAATGGGTCGGGGAGCAAATGGGACGGGGAGCAACGGGCCGGTAACGATACGTCCTCGGTACTGTTGATTATATGCTTCTTCTTAAAAGAAAGTTGATTACTTGTTAGCTGTACGAAGAAGAGAAGTGGAGGCTATAAATGGTAAAGGAGAAGTGACGCGTGCTTTTCTTTGCTTCGTATCTCATCTTCTCTTGACGTGACGGAGAAGAGACGAGCGATCTTAATCACAAAGCACTGACTGACATGAACTACCACTTGGTTGCAGCTGTTGTTGATTACTTGTAACGATAAAAAGTATGGTGAGCCTTCTAACTATTGAACATGCTACTAATATTCTGCCTACCTTTCTTGTTATAACATGCCACGAAATTAGGGAGATGAGATGTATACCATACCGTAATATTTATTTGAGTGCACATGCCAGTCATAAAAAACTAACTTGTTTATGTTATTATAATGAGAATAGAAAAACAAATTAAGTTCACGACGGAATAAACTTCAACTCCCTTTAATAGGAGGGAAGGTAATATACTTATGAAATGAACTTCTCCCCTCTTCCTTATTTAGTTTTACCTCTACTTTGTATATGTTGAGAAAGATACATAAAAATCTACGCACAAAAGGAGAAAACAAAAGTTTTCATAAACAATCTTAAGAATTATAACAATCATGTCCGGACATCATTTCCTGTTAATATTTTTTACATAAGAAGAAGTTGAAAGAGTACAAAATATATACAGAAAGGGGATACAAACAAATCGTTTCATAAGATACCTGAATCTATCTTGTACATGATTTTTCCAATATTAGAAAATTATAATAATATTTCACAGCACTCAACCTTCTGAGGATTGTTGAATGTTAAACCTAAACCACAAGGAGCTACAATTATAAATTGGTAGATTCAATTGATTGATAAATTATCAATTTTTAAAATCATTTATTTCTAAGTAAGCCGTATCCCATTTTGTTTCAAATCTATGTAATTCTATGGCTATGTTTTCTTCATTACATTGCAGAAATAGTGATTTAACTGAAGTATACAAAGCCTATGTTTGAAAATGCCTTGTCATTTAACATTTTTAATCAGTCTAGAATCTATTTTGACTATATCTTGTCATTGTTTTTATTTCATTATAGTACGTATTAGGTTTATGTCTATCATTCAGGTCTGCTGGTAGTACGCAGTCTATAACATTTTTAAAGAAGAATTTTAAGCTAGACAAATGAGCAGCTCGAAATACAGAAGGCCTGTACTTTTACCTCCTTTTCTTTTTGAAACTACTTATTTCCTGGGGACGATCCTATAATAACTAATGGAATTGGAAACTCAACTATAGTTTTGTAGGCATATCGATGTAATATATAATGTGAATGAATGGTTCATCACCTTACCTTGTGGAAAGCCAGACAATTTGAAAGTAAGGATACAAAACTTTTGTATCTATCCATCTTCCTTCAGGTTATAATTGACTTGGTCTAGGGTGTGTATCATTATAAATAGTACGAAATAAATCGATGCCATATCTACTTCATTCCTGTTTCTTTATTTTATCTGTCGTTTCCCCTCTTCGTCATGATCTTTTCTTTCGTCTTTCTTTCATTGGCTGCTTGCTTTCATGTTGTTTTGATGAACTCTTTTCTTTTTGGTAAGGAAATTGCATATCATTCCCTCCCTCGTATATAATTCTCCCCTTTGCACATGTATTCATTTACCATTTCCTAGATTCATTTGTTAAGGTATCGTGGAGAATGAATTAAATATACCATGTTACCCAGCAAGCAGCTTGAAAGTGAAAGTTTCAAGAAAGAATTCTCCAGCTATACTGTATCAACAAGGGTATTCTGTGGCATGAGATATGATGAAATACACAGCAGTGAAAAGTGAAAACAAACTTGTGTGTAGGCTTTTATGCATATTAGCACAGTAAGCGTTTTTGTAGTAAGCCACTCGGCAATAGTATGCGGTCTAATGCCAGAGTCAAATTACTCTCGCTGAAATTAAGATTAATGAAGAATATGATTGAGAATGACAATGTGCTGCTGTACTCGGCACATAAGCTACTATAGCTGATGTACAAAATATTAGCCAGCACCTACCGCATTTTAATAAATCCAAAGTCACGTCTGGTGCAAAAATGTTAACTGCATCCTCTCTGCAGTTGAATGTGTAACAGATGCTTTTTGATTTTAATTTGATGATGAGCATGATGCAGATGCTGCTGTCTATTTTATTGTGGGTTTCCGCATTAGTTTTCATCACTCTTCAGTTGTTGGTGTGTGCGTTTTTGTTGAAAGTACGTATAAACCATTAGAGTGAATGGTAACAAAATTCCACTTTATTTAGGCAAATTGTGGAAGACGAGACGAGACATTGTGAAATTGAGCTTTTAGACTCGTCATGATTGCAGCTTCAATTAATCATTCAAGCTCTGGCAAAATTATGAGTAGTTGGGTGCCACGATGAAGTAATAGATGATAAAAAACCGGAAAAAGTAGTTGTAAAAGCTTGTTTGTTTGTATATGACTCAACCGGTATTTAATATGTATCAGCATTTTCGCTGATTTATATGAGATGATATGAATTGAGTGTTCGATAGGATGTGTACCCGATACATTTATATAACATTCTAATATATGATAACATGTTCTGCCAGAAACCTCTACTTTCCAATATCACCACCCGAAAACTTGTCACCACACAAAATAATAAATCATTCAGAGAAATTTCCGCTTCCCATTTTCTACTGCGATTTATCAACCCTTTCAATATTGTTATTAATCCCCTTGGACAAATATTTGAAAGGAACTGATTACGGAAAATAAGCACACTGAATGTGTAGGTATATTTAGCAGTTTATACAATATTATAATATATTGGGTGAATGGTATTTCAGATTTATGGAACTTTTAAGTTATCAAAACTGCAAACCGCTAAATAATGAGCAATGCTTATCATTATTCTTCATTTGTTCAGATCCATTGCCAAAACTCAATGTAGCGTTTGCTTACTGTGACTTCCATTATTCCACGGTCATCACTATGGTGGATGCAAGAACAGGAGTGGAAGCATTCACACAACACTTTGTCTAGTTATTGTCTCCACCCCCACTTTTCCCATGGAGAATATAATTAAAATACCACTTGATTTTTGAAACATCACTGAGGAACGGCGCCTTCTGGTCACCATGAGAAGTTTGGTGTCGTTCCTCGGTGATGTTTCAAACATCAAGTTGTATTTTAATTATATTCTCCATGGGAAAAGTGGGGGTGGAGAAAATAACTAGACAAAGTGTTGTGTGAATGCTTCCATTCCTGTTCTTGCATCGCTAAAGGGGCTTACGTTGGAATAACGGATGCCACAGTA